>CM021110.1:416421634-416480331 GCA_007115665.2 Sequoiadendron giganteum | reverse complement strand
CACCTAAAAGGAGGCTGAGATCTGGCATTCTCCTGCTTCATCTTCTCGAAGTCAATTCAAACCAGAAATGAGCTATACTCACTAAAATCAAAGACCTAACAAATTGTATCTACATTCACACTCAACAGAACGTTACCATCATTACCCCTGACAATTTGTGTGACAGGGTAATATCGTGCAACCACTGCCCTAATTAGGTCAATATCCAAGAATACATTGGGTACCACTAGCTTCCCCATGTCATATCTCCAACTGTTAGAAAAAGGGTGAGATACATCACACTGCCCATACTATCTTCTGAATAATTCCAAACCAATCATAGGCAATCTGACATCTGCAATATTGTAGTCCTTACATCTCAATCCCTCACCTAGGGCTGTCCCATTCATCAAGACCAAACCTTTCTTCCTATCGTTTGTTGATAATGGGAATTGTTCGAAGAAATCATCATATAAATTTATGTGTATGTAATCAATACGGCCAGAATGCTACTTTGGTGGTGCCATTTTAACAACTAAGGCTTCCTCAAAAAACAAATTCTCAGACCAACTAAAATTACCCAGAACGAAATTACAACAGAGTCTTATAATTTTTCACAATCAAGAAGAAACAGTAACCCTAGAATTGTAATCAAGAAAATCACCAATAACACAATGCAACCTTCTTGAATCACGTTCAAACAGAAATAGTGGTAAGAGAAATGAACTTATGAAATTCGTGCCACACAGAAAAACAAACCCATGCTGAAACAACTTTGAAAACTTCTATCTCTGGCTTTGGATCACTTCGCAAACACTTGAATGTCTTTATGGCAATGTGATTATGAACTTAAATACTCAGAAATGATGAAAATAGCTGAGTAGACATCTCATTTGCCATTAAAGCTCGCTTGTGTGCCACACCAACGACCTCAATTACATTTGATGCAAGTTTAAAATCTAGCCGTCCATCTCATCTTTCTGTCAGGCCATCGAACGACTGTCTTCAAAAAACCTGACAACACTTCCATGTCATTGTCAAGGGCCCACCATAGAACGTAGCTTCAAAAAGTACACGTGGAAATCACTCGCGATATCGCAATCACGAAACCCCTCTTGGTTTAGGATCACGCGATAGCGAGCAACCGTTGATCTCCACCATCAACGATCTCAACGATCAGAACAGGAGGTAGCACCAATGAATATCTATCAAGCAGCTTTTCAATCAAGATTAAGACATCACCATTGATTACAAGCACGTGCATTTGTCATGCAGTTTAGTAAGCTGTTAAATAACGCCCTAAAGTTCAATGCATAAATTAATCACTTTATTTACTTCCTTCGGCACCGGAAACTTAAGACACATGGCATTCGCCCATGATATTGATATCACCCAAAAGCCAGCAGTGACGTCATCACGGGATAGCAAGCAATAGTCAAGATCAAACGTAAGAAGATCAACGGTCGATAAAATACCCTTGCAAAACATTAAAATACTTAGGAAAAATTAAGGGGAAGGGGACACCGCCTAGGGCAACGACAGTCGATGACATAAGGTTGTTTTTAACAGATAAAGCACGGACCAGTTTAGACTTAGGCGAATAAAAGATTAGCCAAAAATTTTCATTTTATATTAAAAGGGGCCATGTCGAGACGATCACATAGGACATAAGTTGTTCTTAAAAGACCCTCTCCAAAAAGTAACGACGAAATAGACCCAACCCAACAATAGAACCGAAGGTCTCATGGAAACAAGGCATAAATCCATTCTTTAGACACTCTCCAAATAACCAAGCAAACCAGAAAATAATGGAAGACCAAGGATTTGAAAATTAAGCTCCATCAGGGAAGATTTGCTATGTCATGTCAATGTGTCAATGCCTTGCATCAATGACTGCTATCAGCTTCATCTGATGGTGTTGGCTACTTTCCGCGACATCCGAAGGGAAGTACCATAGTTTACCTTTTCGCCGAGCGGAATCGCTTGTGCACATGATGTGTGGCGGCTTGTCAAAGTGGTGAGCACAACGAATAGATGGTGGGCCCCGAGTTGCTTTATGCAAGGGGTTGTCCAGCTGTGGACACTTGTTTATGCCTCGGGAGTTCCCTGGGGAATCTAGTAGATACCGCTAGAGATTCCCTGAAGGAGATCTAGCGGCTTCCACATAGGCCAAAAGGAGTGCACGAGTGGTGGACACATGGCAGCCTTGGAAGCTCGGTCCAGGAGGGCTCATGGGAATCTTCGCTATTCCCTCCTGGATACCCTGAAACCTCCTGAGTGGCAGACACGTGGATTGTGGGACCCGATAGTGCTGATGGTCAGTGTTTTGGCAATAGCGGATTATTGCCGGCTCGGAATGTGACGTAACTTTTAGTGATGGCGAAGGGTTTTCGGAGCCCGATGCCAGTTGACCAATCACTTCTTAGTCAAGCGGCATAACGAATAGCTGTGTGACACATGGCATTTTCTCATCGGTTGTTTTTGCATTGTTGTTGCAAAACAACATTTATTGTCGGAAGCTAGATTGGTGAAAAGCAATATCTTATGCAATTATTTTGTGATTGGATTTTGTCGATTGGAAGAGCTCGAATTGTATTTTTCTTTGCAATGTATTTATTACAGGGGTGGCTTGATGCAGGTTTGCAGGTGGATCCAATCCAAGATTGATTTGGCGTGCCAGTGAAGAACTGAATTTTAATGCACCCTAATTGGTGGTTGTACAGAGACTCGTAATAGTCGGTCTTGACATGTAATCGATAAGACAGATTTGTAGAAGTTGAGTAGGAGAATACTGTGAAATGGTTGGTAGAATTTTGGATTCATTGTATGCTGGAATAGCATTGTACTAGTGAGTGCATGAAAACTCTAGTGTTGTTGTGAGATAACTATGAGAGAGTGAGGGTTGTAACTTTAAATGTAATATTTTGCTTGCTATAATACAAAGTGTCTTTCTCTTGGTGTGGTGGGTTTTTTACTTGAAAGAGTTTTCCCACGTAAATCTGGTGTTATCTTTGAAATCATTTTATTTTTGTTACTCTTGTTACCCTGCATGTGTTCATCTTAAGTGTTTTAATATTTTAAAACTGGTCTTTGCACATCTCCTCTGTGGTTTTAGCATTAGGAAAGCGTTTCCGCACCTCTGCTTTTCCTTACAAGTGGTATCACAACCTAGCTAGTTGTGTTATCCTTGTTTGTAGGGCTGGTTTTTTGTGCTAATATTGTTCCAGTGGGATTCTTACAAATTTAGAACTTAGTTATGTCTAAGAGGGCGAGTACATCAGGAAGAGTTGATATTGAGAAATTCAATGGCAGAAACTTTGAGTTGTGGAAACTCAAAGTGGAAGACCTATTAGTGGATAGAGACCTCTGGGTAGCAGTGTTTGGAACTATGCCACAAGGTATGAAGCAAGAAGAATGGGACCTGACAAATAAAATGATGAGAGGTCTGATAAGACTTTGTCTGGCCGATTTGGTACTCCTCAATGTCCATGAGGAGAAGTCAACAACTTCGTTATGGAAGAAGCTTGGCGATATTTATCAAGGAAAGTCTCTGGTAAATAAGTTATTCCTGAGGAATAAGTTGTACTCCTTGAAGATGGAAGAAGGTGAATCTTTTGCAAACCATTTGAACTCATTTAATATGAGTGTTGCTTAGTTGGCATCTGTGGGTGTAAAGATAGACGAGGAGGATCGTTGCACACTCTTGTTATGTTCGTTACTTGACACTTGGGATTATCTAGTGATGGCTATTGGAAGTACGACTGCTACTTTCAAGATGGAAGATGTGGTTGCTTCGCTGCTATTTGAAGAGATGCAGAGGAAGTCTTTTGAGATAGCCAAAGAGGCCCTTGCTATTCGAGGTAGATCGAAGGAGAAAGGAAAGAAGATAGACAAGAAGTCCAAATCTAAATCTTTTGGGAGATCGAAGTCTCCTGGTAAAAAGTCCAAGGTGAAATGCTAGAATTGTGGGCAGCCTAGTCATATCTGAAAGGATTGCAAGGAGAAGAAGAAGAAGAAGAATAACTCTTTGGACTATGACTCTTCTCAGAGTGATGTAGATGCCTTCATTGCAACCTTGGCAACTCAGGTATTAGATGACGTCTGGCTGGTTGACTCGGGTGCATCCTTTCACATGACGTCTCATAGAGAATGGTTCACCAAGTACGAGAAGTATGATGGTGGAAAGGTGTACCTGATGAGTGATTCAACATTGGAGATTGTTGGTCGAGGTAGAGTCAGAATTCATTTTCCTGATAGGAGAGTCAAAGGTATTGGTGGCGTACTACATATACCAGGTTTGGCTCAAAATTTACTTTCTATCAGTAAGCTAAATGATGTTGGTGTAGAAGTTTCTTTCTCGAATAAAGGATGCAAGATGGCTAGAGGTGCAATGGTGTTGGTTAAGGGTGTATGTATTGTCACTCTATACAAGCTAGATGCGCGTCTTGTTCATTTCAACAACGCCTCTATAAAGTCAAGCAAAGTTGTTCTTGTAGAGGAAGATGAAGATGCTTCTTTGGCTACAAACATGATGGAGGTGAAACTCCCAGCAGAGAAGACCATGCTATGGCATCATAGACTCAGTCACATAGGTGAAAAAGGTTTAAAAACTTTGAAAAATAAAGATCTTGTTGAAGGGCTTGTAGATTGTAATCTTGAGCTTGATTTTTGTGAACACTACATTTATGGAAAGCAACAACATGTTTCCTTTTCCTCAAGTTCTCATAAATCTTCTAGTGTACTGGACTATGTTCATTCTAATGTGTTTGGTCCTGTGAATATTCCTTTGTTATCGAATTCTAAATATTTGTTTATTTTATTGATAAGTATTCGAGAACGGAATTTGGATACTTTCTTAAAAGTAAATCAGAAGTGTTCAGTCATTTCAAAGAGTTTAAAAACTTGGTAGAGAATCAGACTGGAAGGAAAATAAAATGTTTAAGGATGGATAGTGGCGGTGATTTTTGTTCTGCAAATTTTGATAGATACTATAAAGACCATGGGATTAAAAGGCATAAAACTACACCTTATACTCCACAGCAGAATGGAGTTGTTGAAAGGTTGAACAGGACGCTGATGGAAAAGGCGAGGAATATTTTGAGTAGTGCTGGTCTAGAGTAGATGTTCTGGGTTGAGGCAGTGGCTACAACATATTCCCTGGTAAATCATTCTCCTTGCTCTGCTCTTGTTGATAAGACACCTTTGGAAGCGTGGTTTGGTAAGAATCCCTCTCTGTGACATATTCATGTTTTTGGCTATGAGGCATATGCATATGTGCCAAATGAGAAAAGATCTAAGTTGGAGAACAAAGTTGTTAAATGTATCTTCATCGGCTACGACATCAGTGTGAAGGGATACAATCTTTGGAATCCTGATACTGAGAAGGTTTTGTATAGAAGAAGTCTAATATTTCATGAGCTGAAATCTTCTACAACTAATCCACAGTTAGAGATAGATCAAAGAGAAAAGAAGAATGACGTAGTCGAGATTCCTCAAACTCCAAAAAAGGGAGAACTACATGGTGTACCTAAAACTAAGGAGAGCTCTAGAAGCTCTGAGAGTTCCGAAGATGAAGAACCACAACCTCAGCCAGTGAGAAGGTCTACACGTAAAAAATAATAACCTAACAAGTATGGTTTTTCCATTTTGGATTCAAACTATGCCTATGCTTTAATTACTAGCACTCAGTAGGCTAGGACTGTTAAAGAGGCAATTAAAATGCCCGATGCAAATTCCTAGTTAGAAGCCATGAATGAAGAAATGGAATCATTGGAAAAGAATGAAACCTGGGATTTGGTACCTTTGCCTGAAGGAAGAGAGTCTGTTGGCTATAAATGGGTATTTAAGAAGAAGACTGGTCTTGAGGGCAGTGCTGAGAAGTATAAAGCAAGGTTGGTTGCAAAGGGGTATTCCCAAGTAGAGGGAATTGATTATGGATAAATCTTTTCCCTTGTAGCTAAGATGACATCTATCATATTTTTGTTGTCACTTGCAACTACGTATGACTTAGAGATCGAGAAGATGGATGTGAAAACAATGTTTCTCCATGGTGAGCTAGAAGAAGAAATTTACATGTCCCAGCCTAAGCACTTTATTGAAAAAGGTAAAGAGAGCTTGGTCTGCAAAATTAAATAAATCTTTGTATGGTTTGAATCAGTCTCCTAGAATGTGGTACCAGAAGTTTGACACATTTTTGTTGTCTATGGGATTTGTGAGATCAAAATTTGATCATTGTGTGTATTATAAAACTAAAAATGATCATGTGCTTATTATTACCCTGTACGTGGATGATATGTTGTTCATAGGAAATAGTAAGTCTATGATTTCTGATCTCAAATCTCAACTGTCTGCAAAGTTTGAAATGAAAGATCTGGGTGCAGCAAGGTATATTCCTAGGGATGGAGATAACCAGGGACAAAAATGACATAAATCTTTGGGTCAGCCAAACTAAGTACATCAACACTGTTCTGGAGAGATTTGATATGAGTGATTGTAAGTAGCTAGTTGTTCCAGTTACTTAGGGAACAAAACTATCTGTTGAAGATTGTCCAAAATCTGCTACTGAGATGGAGGACAAGACCAGAGTGTCTTATGCGAGTGTTTCCAGAAGTTTAATGTATGCGATGGTTTGTACAAGGCTATAAATTTCCCAAGCAGTGGGAGTACTCAGCCGATTTATGGAAAATCCAGGAAGGATGCATTGGGATGCTATAAAGAGAGTGTTTAGATATTTGAGAGGTACCTCAGAATGTGCTCTGTGTTACCATGGAAATTTGGTTGCATCACAAATAACTCTCAGCATTCATGGGTATGTGGAATCTGATTGGGTAGGAGACATTTACAGTAGAAGATCCACCAGTGGATACACTTTCATGTTAAATGGTGGTGCTATTAGTTGGATGAGAAAGTGATAGGCTATAGTTGCTTTGTCTACGATGGAGGTAAAATACATGGCAGTGACTCATGCCTGCAAAGAAGTTGTTTGGCTTAGCCGCTTATGTTCTGATATTGGTTTTAATGTAGGGTAGATCACTATTTTCTATGATAGGTAGAGCACCATTTGTTTGGTGAAAATCCAACTTTCCATGCCAGGATGAAGCATATCAACGTGTAGTATCACTTCGTGAGAGATATGGTGGAGGATGGAAATGTTTCTTTAGAAAAGGTGGATACTCTGAAAAATGTCGCTGATGCATTGACAAAGCCAGTAAGCTTGGACACGTTTAGATGGTGTGCAAGTTCGATGGGCCCTGGGGCTTATGATCACAAATGAATTTGAAGTCTGGAGGAAGCCAATAAGTCTTCGTCAAGTGGGAGCTTGTTGGAAAATGTGCCTCAATTTACTAGCTTGGACCTCTCTTAAAGGCTTGATGAATTTATGCCCTTATCGCTTTACCGCGGTCTTCTCATTTGGTCGGTTTGACCCTTTGGTCATTGAGACTCTGTCTGATCGACGAGGCTCTGAAGGATGTCACAGTGATGGGTCGATGGGCATGGAGTTGTCGGTTTTTTTGAAGGCTTCGGCTTTATCGAAGGATCGGTTGCCCATCGGCCGGAGGATATGCTCTGTCATGCCGATGTGTTGATGCCTTGCATCAATGGCTGCTATCAACTTTATTCGACCGTGCTGGCTGCTTTCTGTGGCATCCATAGGCAAGTATCATAGTTTACCTTTTCGCCGAGTGGAATTTCCTGTGCACATGATGTGTGGCGGCTTGTCAAAGTGGTGAGCACAAGGAACAGATGGTGGGCCCTGAGCTACTTTATGTGAGGGGTTGTTTGGCCATGGACACTTTTCTACGCCTTTGGAGTTCCTTAGGCGATCTAGCGGATGCCGCTATATATTCCCCGAAGGAGCTCCAACGGCTTCCACGTAGGCCAAGCGGAGTGCGCGAGCGGTGGACACGTGGCAGCCTCGGAAGCTCGTTCCAAGAGGGCTCATGGGAATCTTGGCAATTTCCTCCTGGATACCTCAAAACCTCCTTAGCGGTAGACACATGGGTTGTGGGACCCGATAGCGTTGGCGGTCAATGTTTTGGCGATAGCGGATTATTGCCGGCTCAGAATGTGATTCAACTGTTAGCGATGGTGAAGGGTTTTCAAAGCCCAATGAAACTTGATCGATCACTACTTGGTCAAGCGATGAAACAAATAGAAGTGTGATAGGTGGCATTTTCTCATCGGTTGTTTTTGTATCGTTGTTTCAAAACAACATTTATTGTCAAAAGCTAGATTGATGAAAAGCGATATCTTATGCAGTTATTTTGTGATCAGATTTTGGTGATTGGCAGAGCCTGAATTATCTTTTTCTCTACAACGTATTTATTGCGGGGGTGGCTCCATGCAGGCTTGCAGTTGGATCCAATCCAAGATCGATTTAGCATGTCAGTGAAGAATTGAATTTTAATGAACCCTAATTGGTGGTTGTACAGAGACTGGTAATAGTTGGTCTTGATATGTAATCGATAGGATAGATTTGTAGAAGTTGAGCAGGAGAATACTTTGAAAGGGTTGGTAGAGTTTTGTATTCGCTGTATATCAGAATAGCATTGTACCAGTGAGTGCATGAAAACTCTAGTGTTGTTGTGAGCTAACTATCAAAGAGTGAGGGTTGTAACTTTGTATGTAATATTTTGCTTGATGTAATACAATGTGTCTTTCTCTTGGTGTGGTGGGTTTTTTACTCAAAAGAGTTTTCCCACATAAATCTGGTGTTATCTCTGAAATCATTTAATTTATTTTACTCTTGTTACCCTGCATGTGTTCATCTCAAGTGTTTTAATGTTTTAAAACTGGTCTTTGCACGTCTCCTCCATGGTTTTAGCATTAGGAAAGTGTTTCCACACCTTTTCTTTTCCTTACATTAGGTTTATCTAATAATTGAAATCCTTTTGGCTGTTCAATATAAACTTCTACTCTCTTACCATTCAAGAATGCAAAATTCACATCTATCTGATATAATTTAAAATACTTGTGTGCTGCAAAATCCAAAAACATCCTAATAGCTTCAATTTTTTCCACTAGAGTATATGTCTACTCAAAGTCTATTCCTTCCACTTGTGAGTAAGCTTTACACACAAGTATTCACTCATTTCCTAAGACCTTCTCCATTATCATTGAGCTTATTCCAAAACACCCACTAGTTTCAATCACATTCTTGTTTTCTAGTCTTGGTACAAGTTCCCAAATTTGATTCTTCTCAATCTATATTAGTTCTTATTTCATAGACTTGGTTGAATAATCATCTTTGCATGCTTCACCCACTATTTTATGTTCAACTTTGGAAATAAAACATAAGTTTACATGTTCTTTTGTCATATTAGCCTTTCTTCTTGTCACTACACCTCTGATTTTCTATTCTGAATGATTCTTCAGCACATACTTACGGGTTTTACGGATCCTTTCCAAAGATTCTTCCTCTTCAACCTATACTTAATTTTCCTTACCTTTTTATTTTTATTCTTCATTGCATGGTGAATCATTTGATTCGTATCCATCTATCACCACTAAGATTTTATGTAGATCTTCATCCACCTTGACACTTGCAATTTCAATAATTATTTCCAGCCTCTCATTGTAGCACCAATAAGCCTTAATATTTTTAGAATATCCAAGGAAGATTCCTTCATCAGATCTTGCATCAAACTTTCCTAAGTTTTATTCGTCTCTCTTGATATAGAATTTTCTTACAAATACTCTAAAATATTTGATACTAGGAGTCCTTCCATACCATAATTCATAGGGAGTCGAACTATTTGTCCTTGCTTGTGCTCTGTTATGTATGTAGATTGCAGTGTGAATCACTTCTCTCTAGAGTAGACTTCCAATATATTTTATTCTTTCATCATTCTTCTTGTTGATTTCTAAATAGTCATATTCTTCCTTTCAACAACTCCATTCTCTAGTAAGGAGTCCTAGGGGCTGACAAATGCCTCTTTATTCTTAGAACTTCATAAAAATTGTTAAACTCATTGGAGGTGAACTCTCCACCTCCATTAGATCTCAAAGATTTGATTTTCATATCCATTTCATTGTCAAACATAGCTTTGAATTCCCTAAACTTATCTAGAGCTTTTTATTTTTCTTTTAGAAAAGTTACCCAAGTCATTCTAGAATAATCATCTATAATTAATAGCATGAAATACTTGTCACCTTGAAAACTTCTTATTCTGGTAGGTCAAAAAAGGTAGGTATCACCAACTCCAAAGGACCACTATTATATTTTTCTTTGACATTAAAACTCTTTATGTCTTTATTCCCAATCTGACATTCCTTACCAACAACATTAATAGGTTTTGTAAGTTTTGGTAGATCTTTCACAGATTGAATTGAACTGATCCTTACTAGGCTATCAAAATTGATGTGATAAATTTTTCTCTATCATAGCTAAATTTCATTAATTTGAGTCATAAAGCACATACCATTAGCACCTTTAAGTTGATAAACATTTCCGTCTATTCTTCTTCTTGCAATAACCAAAGTGTCAAAGCCTTTTCTGATCTCACAACCATCATCATAAAATACAAGGTTATATCCTTTGGTATACATCTATCCTACACTCAAAAGGTTATGTTGAAGAGCCTTAACATAAATAAATTCATTTGTATTAAATGATTTCCATCAAAAATTATTGTCTACATATCTTAGTAGATGTACCATCACTAAAATTAATAAGACCTCTTTCAAATTTCTCAAGTTTAACAAAATTAAGATTACCACTAGTCATGTGATTTGAGCATCCACTGCCAATGATCCAGTTATTCTTCTCTTCTCTAGCATGAAAAGAAATCACCATTTGTCCTTCAATATAATGGCCTATTTTTGGAGCATTTTCCTTCATACTTCTCCAAGTGTTACAAAAATTAGTCCCATCATTTAGATCCATGAACAAGAATTCATTATACTCATTAATAGGGTAATCATAAATTCATCATAATATATACTAGCATCTTCTTTAATATAATAACTTCTCTTAATCGATCTACCTTTGTTCTCCTTATATTTGTCTTTTGAAGATATGACATGACATATTGAAGCATAATCACAAATCTTTCAAGAATTGAAACATTTGAAAGGTAACTTACCTTTGTATTTTCCAATTCCATTATTCAATATCCTCACAAAGTTTTCTTCTATATCATCAACATCGTGTGAATCTAATTCTTCATTCTTTTTAGCTTTCTAAACTTTAAAAGTCGTCTCATTATTTAAATAACTTGGACCAAAATATCCCAATTCAAAAGTAGTTAAAGCACCAAACAACTGATCTCTAGAATACAAATTTGAATTTTGAACTTATTCAATGTCAGAAACCATATGACTGTAAGACTTAGGAAGTGTTCTCAGTGCCTTCATTACCACCTCATCTACTTCAACTTTTCTACCAAGGCCTTTGATGGAATTGGTAAATTTTTCCATTTTATGCATGTAGATTGTAATATCTTCATCCTATGACATCCACAAGGTTTTAAATTTGATCTTTAGGTTGTGTATCTTACCTTTCTTGACCTTATCATCTCCTTCATAGATAATTTCCATCTTCTTCTAGATCTCACTAACAGATTTAAGATTCTTAAATTTTTCAAGTTCAGTATTATAAAGACCAATCAAAAGAGCATATCTTTCTTTTCCATTGTTCTCATAGTCTTTGATATCATCATTAGTTCTCACACCATTTGCAATCAGAGTATATCTAGATTCAACAAAATTCCAAACTCTAAATCCTATCAAAATAAAGAAACCTTCTATCATGCTCTTCCAAAATGCGTAATCTGATCCATCAAATAGAGGATCCTCCTTTTGCGCCATCCTAGATCTACCTAAAGTGGTTAATATTTGTTCCAAGGATCATTTATCTGATACCAATTGTTGAATGAACAAGACAATTGAAAAAGGAGGGTGAATCAGTTGTACATTGAAATATCAAAACCCTCATTAACATTTAGATCCACATTAACCTAATGATTTAGTATGAAATTAAATAATAGAATCTATAAACACAACAACACCATACAAAATAGAATGTACCAGATTTACATGGAAAAATAAAGAAGTGAAAAACCATGGTGAGGATTAGCTCACAATATAAAGTAATTGCAACACCAAATATAATAGGCTCACTATTAGAGGGCTCGGTGCCCAAAAAAAAAAAGGGCTCACTGACAGAATACAAAGAAGAAGAAATAAGATTGTTACAATAAGGAATCCATCTCAGAGCAACAGAAAAGTTCCACCACTGCACCACCAGTACATTCACACTCTTTCTATAGAGTGTAGACACCTTCTTGTATTCTTTGTCGTTAAGGCTCACATTGCACTTCACACTTTCACACTTCAAATCATAATTCGCATGACATACACTTCATATATTAATCCTCCATCATCTCAACACACATATATACCATCTTCCACCTTGAAAATAATTTACAAGGTCAGCTATGCACTTCAACCATGTAAAATAAAATTAGGCCAACACTAAGAATTCCCATGGTGGAGAGGAATGAAAGTGGATCTTATCAAATCATAACTTGGACCTAATCCATAAATATATACCATTCCATGCTCCCACAAGCATCAAAGTATATTTGTAATTAATGTAAAGACCCAAGGTAGGTCGAACCTATGTAAAAACCATTTTACATTTAAGTACACACTTAATTTTATCCAAAGATAACTTGGGAAACACACACAAAACTCAAAAAAAATATAGAATATTCCATCAACATCTTAAAATCTAAAAAAATCCTTTGCAATAAATTTCACCTAAAGAACAAACTCATCTTGTACACCTAGTTAAGTTTCGACATACTTTAACTTAAGAATCCAACCTTGCAGAGCACCAAACTTCGAACCACTCAGACTAAACATAGATATGAGAAATGTAAGCATACCTTTAGATCCACAAGTCCAAAAACCAAAATGTGGAGAAATGTGGTGCAAAACCATTTCTCCCAAACAACACTTCTTTCACAATTCACACACTAGTGAACACAATTCTCATCACAATGATCCAGGACAAGAAACTCTAGATATAAGACCTCTAAACACCTCTAATCAACATATTTGAAGTTCATAAGCAAATATTCAACCATGAATAAGTGAAAAGAAAAATCCAAAACACTACTCTGCTACAGAGAACACTCTTTACCATACTGTTTCTTCTTTTATTCAAATTTTCTCAAAAGAACTTGGAAATGAAGAACCACATACATCATCTCATCATATGTAAAACTTCCTCATTACAATGAAGCCAATTACAATACAATAACGCAATCACACAAATCATTATGAAGGAAAAATTAGAGGTTGACGCTAGTGAGACTACTAATGATAACATAATGTAACAAATCAAAGCATCTCTCTAATATTGACATCAATGCAACAACACAAACTGCATAGACTTCTAACAATCACCTGTTGCACAAGAATCATAGGGAAGGAGTGCCTTATCCCTTGATCTTCGGGATATTTTTTTATGCATGTCCTTAAGCTCCTTCATCTAAATTTTTTGATAAATAGATATGGGGATTTAGGTTCCTTTTTCATGACCAAAGAGACAATTTTTCTCCTTATCGCAAGATACAAAACTAGGTGGGAAAGCAATATTCTCACCAACTACATTTGGAGTCTAAATTTTGTGGAAATTGTGCCAACAATTTTGATGTGAGTAAGATATTATATATGATATGAAAATTGAGAGTTATCTAGACCTTGGGGGCATTCAAGGTGTCTGATCAGATAATAGAGGATGAAAACCTAGTTTTTGATGAAAGAGAGTATAGTAGGGTAAAGGATCAACCTATTTCACTCATAGATTGGATTGAGGAAGAAGAGATAGAATCAGATGAGCTCGCCAAGCCAAACCTCAGGAGAATGCGAAGGTGGTTAGACTCTCACAAATTATCTCTCCTATATCAAGGCTTAGAGATCACATATTGAGGGAAAGAAGAGAATGCTTAGTCTAGCAACAATGAAGACATAAAAATGACAAGCCTTTAGGTACATGCTACAATAGAAAGGATTCTTTGACTCCTCCTAAGAGTATAATCAAGGGAATGAAAGATATAGTGGAAAGACACCCTACAAAGAGGAAAATGGTTGTCTATAAGACGAAGACTAGTGACATTGGAAAAACCTCTTCCAAAAGGACAAAGATAGAAAGAATGGTGGCCATGAAGACCATTCTAAAGGAATTCTCTCCACCCTTGGTCCCAAATCCTCCTTCTCCTCCACCAATGAAAAATCCACCTTCCCCTCCTCTAAGGACTCTTTCACCACCTCCAAAATCAAATCTTTTGTCACTGCCATCATCATCTATTCCTGCTTCTTTCACTTCCATTCCTCCTCCCATAATTTCATCTCCACTGAACATTGACATCTCAATTCTTCAACTCCTTCTACCTCCTCTTTTTTTCCCCTTATATTTTCACCCCTTAATTCACCATCTCCACCCTACCACCTACCATCCCTTCTGTTTCTTCCCCTACTTCCCTTATCTTTTTAGAGTAATTTATGTCTCATATTAATAGTTTTCCTAAGAAATTTATAGATATTTTCCTCTATCTTGTGGATAGAGCATTGATTAATCAGGTTGCATTTTATTCTCCCCATCCTTCCAACAAGTTCTAGAGTCTTCCTTTATGGAAAGTGTTGATAAAATCCCAGAGGAAATGTAGAAGCAAGAAAGGGAGAATTTGGAGGTTTTATTTGTAGTAGAGGAGACTTATGTTTGTCTTGATAATAAGGAAAAGGATTCTAACGAGGGTGAAGGAGAAACGATTTTGGAGCTTAGGGAGGAGGAAAAAGTAATAGAAAATAAAGAAGAGAAAGTGGAGGAAACATATACTAAGCAGCAAATAGATCAAGAAACTAAAGAAAACCAGTTTGCAGAAATGCCCTCTTCTTTAGTGTAGACAACAACTACCAATGGATTAAAGAGAAACTAAAAAATAAGGATCCTATCGTAAAGGATCCAAAGGCAAGCCTTGAAGAGATTTTGGCCCTCATTGAGTAGCTCGGGGAGTAAAAGAAATAAAAAATAAGGTCCCATCTAACCAAGGATGCCTCAGCTTCAAGAACCATTTATGTGGCAACGCCTTCGGGTATGTGCAGGATCATGATGGGCCAAAAAGTGGTGATATCTAAGTGATATGATGGCCCATGTGGCTGATGACTTTTTTTTTACCCAAAATTGATGAAACGAAAAAGGTTTTTAAAAGAGATTCTCAGCTTTCCACCAATATAAATTATACTTTACTTTGAATTTAATAAATAATTATTATTCATTTTCTATTTGAATTACGACTAAAGTCTTGATTGATAGGATGATTGAAAAAAATCTATAGCTTTCAAATGGTATCACATTTTTTTAATCTGAAATATGTGTCACATTATATGCTTCGCATACTATAGGATTAAAAAAAATAAAAATGAATTTCATGAATTTTTGACCAAGTTAAGGTGGTTAGACATCGAGGTTTTATATTTTTTAAAATTTGTAATAAAAAAATCATAAATAATTTTTTACTTGGAAAAAAATTACAAAAAAATATGCATTACATCGGGACATGATTACCCTACTTATATCTAAAATATTATAAAAAAATATTATCATTTTATTATGGTTAGGGTGGTCAGACAAACACCTACTTCTTATTTTTTCCCTGAAATTTAAGTACTACTGCATTGAAATTTCAAATTTTCACCACATAGATTTTTTTTAAAAATAAATAAACCTAGTAGTTTAGAAACTACATTCAATTTTCTACAAATTCTATTCTTACATATTTTTTGAATAATATAGATAACTTATTCAAATTTTTACGTCAAGTTGCCTAACTCTGATTTTTTGAATTTTATTGCCACTTAAGGGCCTGTTTTTTCCATGATGATCCTGTGCATACCCCTTCACTGGAAGAGGATGCCACCACAATTTTGTCACAATATTTTATAATTTCTTCAATTAATATTGGACCTACTAAAAAATCCCAAGAGATAGCTAAGTTTTTGGAGTTGGTATCAAACACATTGAAGATAATGGATAAAGATCATGCCACTAAAAAGGAATTGAAGGCACAAGTTGTTGAATTAATGGCCATTATATAACAACTAGTGACTCCAATTCAAAGTTTTCGAGGGAAGATTATTGATTTAGTTCTACTTTTAGAGGACCTAAATAAATGGAGAAAATAAATATATGGATACAAACTACATATGAGTGGATTAGTAGTATTGTTGCCATTGAGGATAAAGTAAATGTAATGGAAGTTGAAATGAATAACAATTTCATAATTTTGAAGGATGAAATTGATAAGGCGATAAAGGATTGTATTGAATTTTCCAAATACTAAGAGATGAAATATCCAAAGTTGGAGGCAATCAAGGGTCTATCTACAAAAAAAATAGAGAAGGATTGCATTTTCTTAGGGATAAGATTAGAGAGCCAACATTTTAGATGCAAGTGCTAGATTTCCAGAAAGAGATCATATCTTAGGTGATGCCTGAGATGAGTGTTATTGTTGGAAGAATAAATGAATTTCTCATAGACTTTGATCAGTATCTCAGGGATATGGCTAAAGTTCCTACCAATTCTACAAACAAACTAAATGATGTGGAGTTGAAATTTCATTGGCAGAAGATCATACAAAAATAGCACACTACTAGTTTAGATAAAGAATTTTTGGATGTTGGTATATAGTTTTTGGTTCGTTCTGATGAGGTGAATCAATATAGGAATTACTATATTGACCTTGACAACTAGAGGATGGATGAATTGGAGGCTTTGGCCTATAAGATTCATGTTTCCTAGGCTCATTCGAATGATGAATTGACAACTATACTGACTAGTTTATTTAAATATGTTATAAAAGAAAGAGAAGCTAGAAATTGTGACTAGCCAGTTATAGTTTGTACCTCAAAGTACGTGCACCAAAATTTTATTTAATTTTTTAAGATGTATTTAATATAAATCTTATATTAATACACTTTTATTTTCCTTAGTTCAAAAGTGTAACAAAATTTAGTTGACAATAAGTTTAGGAAATACGTTATCAATAGTGATTGCATCTCCAATATTAAATGCAAATGTAATCTTGACCATTGGTGTTGAGTTAATCTCCACCATTGATTTTGTTAGCCTTCGCTATAAAAGCTGACCTTCTCTCATTTGTAAAGGGTTGATCAAGAGTTATTGTAAATGAATTTTGAGAATAATACAAGCAAATCATTGGAGTGTTGGTGACTTTTCTTATTATTTTTTAATGCATGATTGTTCCTTCTTCTAGTTTCATTTCCAAATTTATTTCAAGTTCATTTATGATGATGGTAAAGTGTTAAAGGTATTTGATTAATCCATTGCTCATACCATTTGTATTTTGTTGATTGTAGATTATTTTGTATGGTTAATTTGAGTTGTTTATCATTTTGGTTCAATTGTGAATGTTTGTCTAAATATTATGCAAAAAGTAAGGTATATGTTTGAATGTTTATAGTCTAAAAATATTTAAGATTTCTTTTGAAGGTTGCAATATTTTTATAGTGTTGGGGATCTAACCCTGATTAAACAAAAGTTGGTTTTGGGTGATTTATCTATCTACAACATTAGATGGTATTGTAATTGACCTTAATTTTCAAATTTAGGATTTCTAAACCCTTATCCTTTAGAAATTTATTTTAAAAATATGGGATAGTTTAGGAAGAAAAGGATCACTTTAAAATTTCTATATTGGATGTTAAGAGTCATTTCAAATTGCAGATCCGAAAATGTAGCTAGGGTTTTTACCAGTCTTCATATTTTACAAACCCTAGTCTTAGAGTTCTAGCTAAACAAAATAAGGCCCCTTGTGAAACCAACAAAACATTAACCACTAAGTAATTTTATGCAAATATAAGACTTGACAATCAAAGCCTTGGGGTTATCTTTCTGATAATTTCTAAAGATAGATTTCCTTTTAAGAGATAGGGTACTCTATTACTCTTTCTATGTTATGAATGTACCAAAACATTTATAAACACACAACATATAAATCTAGTCTTGAGATGGTTGGATAGGGGTGTTGGGTGCCCTAGACCTAAAAAATAGATACTCAAAATCAAAATTTAGATCTCCATTGGCCTCTATTTATAGGTTTTTTCCTTTGGACTAAATGTTAGAACTTCATCCATCATTGATAAAATCCAACTTCCCTAATATTTTGAATTGTAGGACTTGAATTCTTGAATGAAAAATTAGATATTCAATCCTCTCCAAATTCGCTTTAGATTTGCAACCTACACAAAATAAAGAGGGGAAAGGGTTGTGTTGTATAGGGGCTTCCCTAAGTCAAACCCTTTTTTGGTATTTCTACCTCGATAATGGCTATGATGTAAACAAGAGTTTACCCTTGCTCGAACATAGGCTAAAATCTAAACAAGTGATAAATTAAAAATTATTGCAACTGATTACTCAGATCTACATTCCTTGATGAACTGAAGTCATTGTACTCATCACCTTCAAGGAGAATTTGGATAATTTATTTGAAGTCTTGGAAGAGTTACTACTCAGAAAAAAATATGCATAAAACATAAACAAACTCACATGAACATATGATTCATTTCTAACATGATTCTTTACTAAAATAATATTGCTCTAATTATGCTAATTTTTCTTTTCACAACTTTTAAGATGCTCCAATTGTTCAAATAATTTCACTAGGATTTCAAATGGTGAAAAGGACTTGTATTTACATGCAATTATTTAATTAAATATGTGATGTTGGAAAAAGAGATTTAGGGTGTAAATCACATTTCTTCCAATATTAGAAGGGAAAGGACTAAAATTGATCTCAAAGTCCCACTTGGATACTAACCTCAATGGAAGAGTTAGAATGGTGGATAAAGGTTTTAATCATTTGGATGTTTGAGTGTGGGTTTGATGATTAATTGATTGTTAATTAGTTTAGTTTGATAATGAAAATATGCGTACCTAGGTTAACTATGAAAATGCAATAAACTGACATAATTTCTAAAAAATACAAAAAGTGAAAGCAAGAAATAGAGTTTACAAGAGTAAAGTGATATAGAGGAACTTGACATATAAATATAACCTTGAGATGGCTGGACAGGGGCACTGGGCACCCTGGACCTAAGAATTAAATACTCAAAATCATAATTTAGATCTCAGTTGACCTTTTTCTATAGGTTCTTTCCTTTGGGCTAACTATCAGAACATCATCTGTCATTGATAAAATCCACTTTCCCTAAGTTTTTCACTTGTAGGACTTGAATGCTTGAATAAAAAATTAGACCTTCAATCCTCTCCAATTCCACTTTAGATTTGCAACCTATACACATGAAAGAGGGGAATGGGTTCTGTGATATAGGGGATTTCCTAAGTCAAACCCCCTTTTGGTATTTCTACCTCCACAACAACTATATTGATGGAAAAGAGAGCTTACCCTCAGTTAGAAAAATATTAAATGATAAACAAGTGATAAATTTACAATTTCTACAACTCGCCACCTAGATTTGCATTCCTTGATGGACTAAACCCATTATACTCATCACCTTCAAAGAGAATTTGGATGTTTGATTTGAAGTCATACAAGTGTTAGTACTCATAAAAAATAAGGAAAAAAAAAAAAAAAAACTTACATGAACATATGATTCATTGCTAACTAAAATGATGGAAAAAAAGGGTGGCTCTATCTTTTGGGAGATGGAACACAAGATAGATGTTTAGGGACCTAGATGTATTTCACTCAAGTTTCATTCAAGTAAACCCTAGAGATATCAATAAAATGACAGAATGAGGGAAATATATTTGCAATAGGGTGTCCTAGGGTATGTTTAGAGATTAAAAGGGGGTTCACCACCAAGCACGGGCTTGGAAAGACTAGTAATATGCAAGATCTAATGACAAAACTTAATGATATGCAAAATACAAATGATTGACAGGTAGAAATGAATGAAAATAAAAATAGCAAACCGAGATATCAGAGAGGTACACCAAGGAACCAAAATATGCTCAGAATAAGCTCTAAAATAAGCTTGAATCTTGAATAATGCTCCAAAATGCTTGATAATCACTCTTGAATTCTCTTGAATGCTCTTATAAAAACTTGAATTGACATAATACATGAATTCTTAGGTCACACTTTCTCATAAAAGTTGCTAGGATACTTAAATACTTGAAGTTTCTAGGAGAAAATATGTTAAATAACCTTGTATATATACTTGTTTATGCCAAATTTCCATAAATTACAACACTACAAGCTGACATCAGATCTAGGAGAATAAAATCCCACCAAGAATTTGAATTCAATTTAGGTCTAAGCTAAGCGGGACTCATATTCTAGAAGTGGTGTATGAGTCCCATTAGGCTAAGCTTGGGACACATTTTTCAAGAAAGGCTTAGTTTAATGTGAGATCCAGATCGGGGCCCAAAAACTTAGGTGGGAACCATACACACAAGGTGGTTTATAATTCCTAGATCACTAAATCTAGGCGATACAATCCAAAATCATTAATTTATAATTTTTTGATTGATGTATGTCAAGATTATCCTCGAAAAGATGCATTAATTAAGGCTTGTGGATGCAAAATCAGGCCAATTAAGGCATAAAGAAGCCCAATTTATTAAGAAAACCTTAGATCAATGTGAAAGTGTAAGAGAACACTTTACAACACCCTAAATAAGGCACAAATAAGATGATTTAGATCACAAGGTCCCAAACAAGTGTGAAAAATGTAGAGGGATACATTTTACTACACTACATTTAGCCCCCACTTTAGTGAGAGGAGGAACTTGCTTCAAACTCACACTAAAGTAGACATTCAAGAGGGGTCCAAGTGTATCAATGTGGATGGTATAGGATAACAAAGATAAAGGAGGTGGTCAAGCCCTTAGGATCCAAGATGCTACATCAAACCAACATAAGCACAAAGGGACACACACAAGGTGTATGATATGAAGCAAAACAAGATAAAGAAACATGCAATGTCAAAGATATAAAGATGAAAGAAAAAGAAAGAAAATATGGATTAAGCTTCAACTGTGTAAGTTTGTTTATCTAAAATACACGCTCACAAGGGATAGTGTAACCTTAGGCCATTCATCAAGTGAGCCCCCAAAGAGGTGAGATGCACACAACAGGTACACACAAGGAAGTGGCTATGGGAAAGTCATGCCTAAGTTCAAATCACATATGTACAACCATACCAAAGCTATACCTCCTAATAACTTTGATAAGGCACCACAAAACAATGAGCTTTGAGCTTCATAAGGAAATCAAGGCTTCGTATGCTTGAAACTCATGAACAAACAAGATGGCTCCACAGGAAAGCAAAGTGTGTTATGCAAGGTGGCCATATAAAATAAATTGTTAATGAAAAATAGTGTAAGGTACGTTCAGAGGGATTTTGATAAGTTCATGTAAGGTCTCTTGTTAGGGAAAATTGTGCCTAATGTCTCCAAGAGAGGAAAAATAAAAAAATATCATGCTCTCAAAGGAAATCAAACCCAATGATACCACCAAGAAAAGGATGTGTCACATGAAGAAAGAAAATTGCTTAATGAAGCATAAGTGTCGATGTATGCCCCACTTTAAAGTGGTAGCTAACACCATTGCTGTGAGAAATTGTTTTAAAGTAGAAGACATGAGAGGTTATTCAAAAATCCCTATGCCAAGTCATATGTTATTGAATGAAACTACATCATGAAAAGGGGTTGCCGCAAAAATGTAATGCTAAACATAGGAATAAAGTATGTCACATGCGAGCCAACTTAAGGAATGTCGTCCACATCCCAAGCTTTCTCTTATATATACATGGAAGGCAGTCAACTAGCCAAAAGAGACAATGACAAGTGTCATACGAGGACAAGGCTACCTGAAACTTTTCCCCCATTGTGTGAAAGATAAGGGTGAACTAGGAATGGATGATGATATGCCACTCCTTGCAGGAAGGAAATGATTTTATATAAATGTAAAACATGCAATAGTGAGTATGCTATGATCCTACAACTATTGCATGGCAAGGAGCAACACCTATTGTTATTGATGCATATCTAATAAGATATTCCCACATGTAGTATCTATGAATTTAGGATGCACCAAGATTAATGTTGTCTTAGAAGAATCATTTGTAAGAGGGTTGATATTGAGTGAAGGTTTTTTTGTTTCTTTTGTTTCTTTCAACTTAGGAAAAAATCCAAGACCATTAGATGTTTCTTGCATGTTAGGCTCTATAGGGACATAGATAACTTGTTCTCTAACACCACATCCTTTTTCACTATATCCAAGTTGTTTCATGTGTTCATAACCCTTTCCATAAAGCTATTTAATTTCTTTCGGATTCCATGGTTGTTCAAATTTATCAATTTTTTTCATGTATGTTTCTTTTTCTCCTAAAGTGGTCGAAGTGGATGCTTTTGAATTTTGTATGGACATTACTGGTTTCTCTTTTCCCTTTTTAGAATCCTTGTTTATGATCTTGTATTTTTCCATGAATGTAGGTATGAAATCAAAGGAATTCCAAGCATCTTCCAATAGCTTTGTGACTTCTTCAATATGCTTTTCTTTTTCTTTTTGGACATGTAGATAACTTTCAGGTCTAGGGTCAACCTTGAATGTATACACTTTTTTATATGTGATCAATGGTATTTTAACTTGAATTTTCTACAAAAAATTATCATTATCAAGTTTCCTTTTAGGTGATTTGAAGATAGGGGTGGGTTTATTTTTAACTTGTGGTTGTTGTGAGGGTGGATAAATGATAAGTTCAAGCTTGGGATATTGTTTCAAGGGATATCTAATGTGCGTAACATCATAAGTCTTGTCCTTATTTTTATGATTGCTTAGTGAATGGGAGTCTAATATCACTTAATCATATTCATCTAAGGAAGCCACATCACTATTGTTTGAAAGGAATATTTCAATGATCATTTTCTTCCACCATGATATCTTCCCTAGTAGGAGAGTTTTTAGGAGACCTACAAACTAGATGTTCATGACATTCAAAGGTTGGTTCTTCTAAAATGACTTCATCACAAGTAATGGAGTTATCAATGGTTGAATTTTCTTGCTTATCAATGATGGCATTCTCTTGTTCAATAATTTTTTCCCTAAAGTAAGAGACACAAACAGGTTTTTCACAACTTTCATTGGTTTGATCCTCTAAGACCAAAATATCATGTTGACAACTAGGAGAGATATTAGGAGAGGGCCAAATATGATTGTTAGGGTTGTCCATGATTTCATCCTTTTTCTCTAAGGTCTCATTCTCTTGTGTCATACTATCTACCCTAGTAGGAGATATTTCAAGAGGTTCATCACATTCCATGATTATATTTTGTAAAGTAACTTCATCACAAATAGGGGAGGCATCGAGGGAAGGAAAAGTATGATTTTCATGCTTACCAATGATTGGATCCTCTTGTTCAAATAGTCCTTTCCAAATGTTAGGGACATTAGGAAGGAGAGAAATAATGCTATAAATATCAATGATTGGATCTCTTAATAAATAGCATAGCCTCTTCACAAATGTGCTTTTCATGATTGTTCACAATAGTATCCTCTTTCATTAGAGAATTCTCATAAGTAGGGGAGGTGTTAAGAAATGTTTCAATGATCTCATTTTCTTGTTTCCTAATATCTTCCCATGGGGGAGGAGGAGAGGTACAATCAAGACTCTCAATGATTGTATCTTCTTTCACTAAGATACCTTTGTCACTAATAGGAGAGGTATCAGGAGAAGAACAATTATGATTGTTATGATTTTCTATGCTTGCATCCTCTTGTGTTATGGAATTGTTACAAATCTGATAGATACTAGGAGGGTATACAACATGCTTGTCAAAGGTTTTATTTTGTGTTCCTAGATTATGCTCATGAGTAGGGAAAATAGAATCATACAAGCCATGTGATACTCTGTGGACACTAAATTATTGAAAAGAAAATATGCTAACATGAAAAAGTAGAAAAAGTAAGCTATCTAAATTATGCAATGCTTCTAAAATCTAAACAAATGTCTTGTAGATTTGAAGATTGGAATGATTTTTGAAAATTCGTTTTAAAAATGACTACACTAAATGGATGATTTGACCTAGATACATAAAAAATAAGTTCCTACAAAATTTCTAGACTAATACTATAGGTTACCAACATGCCTAGGAAGTACAAAAACAAGGTTTTTGATACTCTAAAATGTAGTTTCAAGCATGATTCAAGACTAAATCACCCAAAGGGTGATATGAGTCCCAGTCAGGGTTTTTCAGTGGTTCAAATGTCATAAAACAGTCCACACAGAATACCTAGAAATTAGGAAAAACCACTTGTACTAGGACTAAATCGCGTAGAGGAGC
Organism: Sequoiadendron giganteum; assembly: GCA_007115665.2. NCBI lineage: Eukaryota > Viridiplantae > Streptophyta > Pinopsida > Cupressales > Cupressaceae > Sequoiadendron > Sequoiadendron giganteum. Next base: position 416,456,015 of record CM021110.1, on the reverse strand, counting down.
GTATGAGTCCTAGATTAGGGTTTTTGGACTAATTTTAGAAAATTTGAGTGAATGTTAGATTTTTTGGTTTGAATGATGTCTAGACAATGTGCAATTATAGATTTCAAATGAATTTTAATGATGAAAGATGCAAAAATGCAACCTATATGCACTTTCACTAATGAAAATTTTAGGAACCGTAGATGTAAATTAACTAATGCAAAAACTAATGCAAAGTTAATGAAAGCTAGATCTAGGATTATGATGCATTCCAAATTAGAATTAAGGCATTCTAAATGTAGCTTGACCAAAATGAAATGAAGGAAAATAGGGGGGATCTATCTTTTAGGAGATGGAACACAAGCTAGGTGTTTAGGGACCTAGACCTATTTCCCTCAAGTTTCATTCAAGGAAACCCTAGAGATATCAATCCAATGATCGAATGAGGGAAAAAGATCTGCAATAGGGTGTCCTAGGGTATTTTTAGAGATTAAAAGGGGGTTCACCACCAAGCTAGGTCTTGGAAAGACTAGTAGTATGCAAGATCCAATGATAAAACCTAACGTTATTCAAAAGCCAAATGAATGAAAATAAAAAAAAAAAACTGAGAGATTAGAGAAGTGCATATGGGAATTGGAATAAGCTCTAAAATTCTAAAAAATTTAGACTTTAGGGCACACTTGGACTCATACGCTAGGTTGGGCATATCTGTCTAAGATTAGGGTTTCTGGGTTGATACAAGAATCTGGTGATGACAAGCCTAGATCTTCAGAAATATGGAAAATTCAATATACTGGGACTCATACACTACAAGTGGTGTATCAATTCCATTCAACTTTTTTAGGGGATCCAAGTCTAAATGTGCTCTTCTATATATCCTCTTTCTTCTCCACCTGATTTTTGAATCTGAAATACAAAATTTTGCTCTATAGATGTCTTTTAGTGATCTTGTAAACAAGGTGACAACTTTGAAAAATTTCCAAACTTGACAACTTCTTCCAATATTTCTCTCAATGCATCTTCAACCTAGATCTATAAATCACACACTAAAGAGAGGGAAAAATGTTGTTTTGTTAGTGGATATGGGTTTGCCTTGGTCAAACCATGTTTTAGTAATCAAACCTTGAAATGAAATGAAATTAAATAGAGAGGAATGATGAATGAACAATATGCAATGTTGCAACTCACCAAACCCTAAGAATATAGTGTTGCAAACATTTATGAAATGGATAGCATGGATGTGGATCTTGAATCTTTCTTGAATGATGTGGATCTTGACTTGAATGCTTGCTTGAATCATAATACCCTACATAAAAAATATTAGCTCAAAAAAAAACATGATAAAAGATGAATTTGACATGATGCTTGAATCTTGAATAATGCTCCAACATAATTGATAATCATTCTTGAATTATCTTGTAAACACTTCAATTGCTAGAATGCTTGAATGATTAGGTCACATTTTCTCATCAAAGTTGCTAGGGTACTTGAATACCTAAAATTGTGAGGAGAAAATATGTCAAACAACCTTGTATTTATATTTGTTTATCCCAAATTTCCCAGAATTACAACACTACAAGATGACATTAGATCTGGGAGAATAAAATCTTTCCAATAATTTGAATTTAATTTAAGTCCAAGGTAAGCAAGACTCATACACCAAAACAGGTATATGAGACCCATTAGGCTATGCTTGGGACACATTTTTCAAGAAAGGATTAGTTTGATGTGAAATCTAGATCGAGGCCCCGAAATTTAGCTAGGACCCATACACCCAAGGCACATATGATTCCTTGATCACTAAATTTGGGCCACACAATCTAAAATCATCAATTTCCGATTGGTTGATTGATGTATGTCAGGATTATCCTTAGAAAGATGCATTAATTAATGCTTGTGAATGCAAAATAGGGACAATTAAGGCATACAAAAGCCCAATTTATTAATAAAACCCTAGATCAGTGTGAAAGTGTTAGAAAACACTTTACAACACCCTAAAAAAGGCACAAATAAGCTCATTTAGATCACAAGGGCCCAAACTAGTGTGAAAATGTTGAGGGATAGATTTTACTACACTACACTAACACGATGCTTGACTAAAATAATGTTGTTATAATTTTTGTAATTTTTCCCTTGATTTATTTTAGGATGCTCCAAGTGCTCAAATAATTTCACTAGGATTTCAAATGGTGGAAAAGGCTTGTATTTATATTTAATTTTTTAATTTCCCATAAATTAATTACTAATAGCCGACAAATGATTTTGGATCATTAAAAGTTAAAATGTTGACACCAACATATTTGAATTGATGCCAAAATAGGTTGGATAGAGGCACTAGCACCCTAGTCAAGACCTATTTTGGGGCCTTAAGCATCATTAATAGAGATTGATTCCTCAATCCCAATTCAACTTCAGATTTTCCAAAGATTATTGTAGAGCTAAAAATTTGAACACACAATTGGGTCTAGGCACGTGAGGGAGAGCTAAACCTAGTGTGAAATTGTCAACGGTGATAATTTATGATGCTACACATTGCAAACTAAGGAGTCAACCAAACTAATGTCATCCTTAGAAGTTGGCATGAATAATTGGATAAGGACATATTAAGTATAAAATAAAATAAAACTACAAGTTTTGCATATTTTAGTTCCATTATTTGGTGGGATCATAAATCTTAACCCATTGGACAAAAAATGGTCTAGTTGGGTGTGTTGAAAAGTTAACTAGTTTTATTTTATTGAAGAATAGACCACAATTATAATCCTAAGAAACCATTAAAAGTCTCAAGGGCTAGTTCCATCTTAAAGGCCTTCAAAAATGCAAAATATGGAAATGATAGAAAAAACCCACAAAAATATTTTTTTGACATTTCGTAGATTTGGCCATGTAAATGCCGACCAAATGCCCTTGGATATTAATTAGATTAGTGCAATACCTCTACTTTATCATAGGTTGAGTCCATGCCTCTAGGTCAATTTTGCATCATGAATCAACCTCTAATGTGCTTAGGTTGTTTAATTCACCAAAATTGCTACTCTCTACTATGCCTTAAAGACTATTACATTTATAAATACCTTTATAGGGTTGTTAGGACCATTAAGGAACATATTCTCGTAGGGCAACCATTGGAAAAGACCAACTTTATAGTCGTGGGAAATATAGATAGAGAACAAGAATGCCCTAGAATGAATATGTAGACTTTGATTTGTTTTAGTGCATCAAGTTAATGTGTTCATTTAATGATTGCTCTTTAGATGCTCTAGGATGAGAGAGGATGGATTTAAGAGGCTTGGATAACAAAATTAAAGCTAGATGATGGATTTGAGAGGCTTGGATAACAAAATTAAAGCAATTGAATCCCTTGAAATACAAGTACATAGTAATTAATTGTACAAATTTGTGTTTAATTGACTCAGAACAACTAAAGAAATTGATAGAAGTTCACAAAACATGACATTTAATTTAGAAATTTAAGAATTAGATTGATAGACATGAGATTGATCACGCACTCATGAAAATGCCTTTAAGATGATGAAATGTAAGAAATGAATGTTAAATCATAAAAGATGTAATAAATGTGATTTGAATACCATGTATCAAAATAGATAAGATGAAAATAAATGTGTTGGAACCTGTGTATATAAAGATAGATAAAGACTGGAAGAATATAGTAAACCACTCTTTCATAATTAAATGAAAAACTCTTTAAAAAATGACACGCGTATGCAAATTCTACCGTTACAAGTATATTGAAATCTTTTTGTGCGAAATCTCATAATGGTTGAGCTTCAACTTTATCAGTTGATTGTGGCCTTTGCTGATCTAAAAGCTTCGGGTTGGCGGAATTGTAATGAAAGTCAAGAAAAAGGTCAATAATCAGCTCAATATTTTCTTCCGTTCATAAGAGGAGGAATAAAATTATGAAGTTGGTGAGACGTGGAAGCAAAATTTTCCACAAAAATCTCAACTTCCATCCAGCTGGTTGTGACGCGGAGAAAAGAGATGAGATGATTTGAGTGCTGCAAATTTTCGTATAGATGAGACGTTGCTGCCACCTCCACTCATTTGCCAACAAATAAACGGCGATTGAGTGTTGGATAAGTTTAGTTTTTTCCATGCTGCAACCATCAACACTGTAAAGCACTGACAGAAATTTTATCTGCCGTCGTGGCATGGCTCCACATCACGATAGCGTCTATGTTTCTGAATGCTGCATTCTCACTAGTTCGCTTACAGACAAATTTCGAGTTGTTTCTTTCACTGCAACTCTCACACTGCTTATAAAAGCCCATATTCTGAATCTCCTTCAATGAAAACTTTTTTTGAAGCAAGCGTAGGAAGGGAGAATTAACTGAAGGTATGAGAAACATTATCTCTGCTTCCAGTGGCGGCGGCAGCCGCCATTCTCCCGTTCCATATCTGCTGGGTGGGATAGGTGCCATGTTGGCTCTTGTACTCTTTGCTTTACTTCTGTTGGTGTGCTCTTTGTTGAAAAGGGGTAGCAGAACCCAGGACAGTGCGTCAAGGAATGATCTTGGCGCGGAGGAGAAGATTGAGATGGCTACAAAGATTAAGCAGGGAAATGGTAGTGATGAGATGGAAAAGAGGGTAGCGGTTATCATGGCTGGGGATGATAATCCCACCTTTATTGCTAAACCAGCGTCGGTTGCAGAACTTGCAATTTAAAAGATATTTCATGGTGATGCACATTTTGGTAGAAGTTACAATATGCTCCTATTGCTTCCCTTTTAACACCAGAGGATTGATGTCTAGATGAATCAAAATAAAATTGCCATGTGTAATTGTATTTAATAGAGTTAATAAAATCTCCTTTGCGTATTTTATTATTATTTTGAATTCTTGTATTCTCCTCTTTATGATGATGGATAATATTAAATGTTGGTTCTATTATTTGAATTACATTTGACGGTCTGTCTTATTAATACAATCCAACAATCATCTTAAAAAATACTTTATTTTTTAGAATATAATTTTTTTTAACTTGACTTTATTTCTGTGGGTTATACTATTTTTGGTTCTTGAAAAATTCATTATCAGCAATTCATTCAAGAAAAATTCACCGTCATGGAAAATTCACTGCGAAGTAAAATTCACCATCAGCAATTTTCAGCCATGGTGAATTGCTGACTGTAAATTTTGCTTGACAGTGAATTTTCCATGACCGTGAATTGCTGACTGACAGTGAATTTTCCTTGGATGAATTGCTGAGAATGAATTTACCGTTTGCCACTATTTTTATATAGAAAAAGAAATAATTATATAATTATATAAATATAGACAAATAACCAAACCATAAACTGATGTATACTTGTAATTAAAAAATACTTAACAAATAACTTCTACAACATATTAGTTTTCCTTATAAGATTCAAATTGTAAATGAAAAAGAGAACATTACTATCATAAAATATTTATTTTCTCATGATTTGTCAAGGTTATCAGTAATTGTTTTTGCATATTGAAAGGCTATTCTATTCCTTCCTACAGAGGGATTCACCACGAAGGATTAACCAAAGTAGATCGACTATAAAATTGCAAATTTTGACTGACCGAAGAGTAGTATCAGCCCATTCAATATGAAAAGGACATAATATTCAAGGTTATTGTGAGTAAGTTGAGTTCAAATTAGCAAGCTAAGATTATCCAAATTCCGTAAAGTTAAAACACTTTCCCAATCTACAGCTGACATTAAGATGGCAAATTTTAACTTAAATTTAGTGATGTAATGACGTTAACTGTTATATACTGGTGATGTAGGGATGCGTTTGATTTTTCATCAATATAATTGAAGCATACAGATGTTATATTATATTATATTATATTATGTAGTTTATAATATGATGAGAAAATATATATCTAAATTAAAAGATGTTTTTTTGTTAAGTTGTTATGAGTATTAGGGAATTAGTCTGTCAAAATCATTAAAAACTCAAACCAAGTCTAATTATAATATTTAAAATTTAAATATTTGTCAATGACATAATCAAGAAATTCAAGATTTTAGTGATATTTGATTTTCTGAAGCAACAATAACACAAAAGTCTAGTAGCATTTTAGACATTTTTTGATGGATAGACATGGCTGCTTTTGATGGAGGATTTTACGTCATCCACAACTTGCTATATGATATATAAGCATGACTCTTAGGCTGAAAATTTTTTAGGTAAGAGCCAAGGATTAAAGGGTATCCATTCCACCAAAGTCACCTAGCGCACAATCCCAGCCACATCCATTATTTCGTTAGGGCCTTCCACTCAACAAGATTTATCCATTGTGAACTTATTCATGTTGAGTTTAAAGTGCAGATAATTAATATCAAATAAATCATAATCAACAAGACACAAAAGGGATAAACAGAAACAACACAAGAATTACGTGGTTCACCAACGATTGGCTACATCCATGAGAAATGTAGGGAAAATAGCTCTTATTATTTGCAAAAACAAGATTACAATACATCATTGTCCATCACTAAGAAAAAAGAACATATAATGTTCTCTTCAAGGAAAATGAAGATTAATGAGAAGACGAAGATGAAAGGACAATGGTCGGGCTTCACACTCAACAATCTCCTGCTTGAAGTCTAAACCATGCTACAATGTACAAAGCCCCCTACTTTTCCAAGCTCATTGTTACTTAATTACTAGACCAACTAACCAATTCATTGAAGGATTAGGCAGAGATAATAGACAAAAAAAATTTAATCTTATATTCTAACACAAAACAACCATTAAAATTATTTGCTTCTTCAGAGCAATTTCATATTCAACTTCACCCTTTTAAAAAAAATTACAAACAGCTAACATGTAAAAGTTTACGGCCAAGTCAAAATAAATACAATTAATGGGAATTATGAATGTCAACAAAAACTTGTCCAATTCATAATAAAGAGAATCCTATAAAAAATGTCCTTTCATGCCAACGAGGAGCCCACTAACTGCCATCGAGAAAAGTCAATAGAAGTCAACCACTGCGCTACCGCGGATGAGAGAGAAAGCTAGCACGGTATCGTGGTGGATACTGCACTACCGTGAAGGGTGACCAGAGAGGCCGCGGTAAACGTGCTACCGCGGTGCAGGAGACGGTGGCTCGCAGTATGGTGGTAGTCACCATGCTACCACGGGTACATAAAGATGAGGCTGCGGTATCACGGTAACACCACACAACCACAGACAGTAAGCAGAGAGGTGACGATATTGTGGTGGACACCGCGGTACCACGAGCAGGAAACGAAGTCAGCATGGTATGGCGGTAAGAGTTGGAGAAGACTATAGGGGTTGACTGAAATGTTGACGTGGGAGTTGGGTGAATTCCCAAGACTCCCCCTTGAACAGAACTCGCACCATTTTTAATTTTCAGTTGTTCTCTTTGAAAACTGAAACTCTCTTTGCTTAGTGCCTTTATAAATATGTCTGTAGCTTGATCTTCTGACCTGCAAAAAACTAAGGAAATCTCCCCGCCATTAATTAGCTCCCTGATAAAGTGAAAATGTATATCAATGTGTTTGCTTCTTTTGTGGAATACAGGATTCCTTGACAATGCAATAGCTGAATTGTTGTCACAAAAAATTCTTGTAGGTTCAACCTATACATTTTGAATCTCTTTCAAAACTCGCCTCATCCATAATGCTTGGCACGATGCACTGGTGGCTGCAACATATTCAGCTTCAGCTGAAGATAATGTAACAATAGGTTGTTTCTTTGAGGCCCATGCAACTACACCACTGCCAAAATGAAAAACATAACCAAACGTGCTCCTCCTATCATCTATGCTCCTAGTACAGTCACTGTCTGTGTAACCTATTAATTTAAATTCATCTGTTCTAGAGTATTGGATTCCAAAATTTCTAGTTCCACTGATATACCTTAAAATTCACTTTCCAGCATTCCAATGAGTCTCCTTAGGTGTTTCCATGAATCTGGACATCAAATTGACTGAATACATTATATCAGGTCTTGTGGCGGTTAGGTACATTAGACTCCCTACTAGATGTTTGTACAAAGTTGGATTAACATCTGAGCCTTTTTCTTCCTTGCCCAATTTCAGACTAGTCACGATTGGAGTAGGTGCTGACTTACAATTCACCATATTAAATCTTTTCAAAACATCATTGGCATACTTTTCCTCTGAAATAAAGATGCCATTCTCATTTTGTGTTACCTCAATGCCTATAAAATACCTCATCAGGCCTATGTCTGTCTTCTCAAACTCTTTCATCATTTCTATTTTGAATAGATCAACTGTTAGATTCCCAGTCATAATTAAATCATCAACATATAGGCATATGATCAAGATTTTTCCTTCATCATTCACTTTAGTATATAGTTTTGGTTCACTGTCACATCTAGTATATCCATTCTTTGTGAAATAGCTATCTATTCTGCTATACCAGGCTCTTAGGGCTTGTTTCAAACCAAACAGTGCCTTCTTCAGCTTATAAAATTTGTCTTCTTGTCCTAATATCTCATATCCAGGTGGATGTTCAATGTAAACTTCCTCTTCTAGGTAACCATTGAGGAATGATAATTTAACATCCATTTGGTGAACTAACCAACAATTATGTGCTACTAAAGCCAAGAACATTATGACTGTATCAAGGCATGCAACTGGTGCAAAAGTTTCATTGTAATCTATTCCAGGTTTTTGTGCATAACCCTTTACCACCAATCTTGCTCTGTGCTTCTGCACTTCTCCATTTGCATTAAATTTAGTCTTATAAATCCATCTGACACCAATGACACCTTTGTCCTTTGGAAGACTTTGCAACTCCCATGTCTAATTGTTTTCTATTGAATCTATCTCATCATCCATTGCTATTAACCATTTTTCTTCCTTGATTGCATCTTCATAATGAATCGGATCTTCAGCTTGTGAATAAAATGCAAAAAAAGTAAATTGCTGAGAATTGTTCTCACCTTCATTTTGATTGTAAGTATCACTCATGCTTCTGATTTGTTGTCTTCTCATGATTGCTAAAGTTGGATTTGATAAATCACTTAGATCTATAGAATGTGGACTTGAAGGCCCTATGCCAAAAGTTCTTCCCGTGGTTGGTGTTGGAAATCCTCTTGTTGCTTCTCTTGTATTACTTGCTAGTGTCAATTGTTGACCACTTGCTTGAGGTTGAATAGGAACAACGGGTACATTAGCTAGAACTATAATTTCATTCTCATCTTGAGGGATATTGACTGTAACATTGACTGTACTCTCTTTGCTTCCATCCCATGCTTCATCTTCAACAAACTAGACATCCCTACTGATTATGACTTTCTTGTTTGATGGATTAAACAGTTTGTATGCTTTGGATTCTTCACTATATCCAACACAAATACATCTCTCTCCTTTGTTATCAAGTTTTATTCTCAATTCATCAGGTATATGTGCATATGAAAAACATCCAAAAACTCTCATGTGAGACACACAATGCTTTTTACAAAACCATGCTTCTTCGGGGATTATGTTCATCAAAATTTTCGTTGGGAATCTATTTATGATATATGTTGCACAAGATACAGCTTCAACCCAATATTCATTTGTTAAGTTCTTAGCTTTTAACATACTTCTAGCCATCTCCCTTATGGTTCTGTTTTTTCTTTCAGCTACACTGTTCTGTTGAGGTGTGTATCTTGTTGTTTTTTTTTTGTGTATTCCATGCTCTTTGTAGAAATTTAAGAACTCTCTTGATATGTATTCACCTCCTCTATCTGTTCTCAGCACTTTAATGTAACAACCACTCTATTTTTCAGCTAATGATTTGAATTGACAAAATAAATTAAACACTTCACTTTTTGTTTCAGAAAATAGACCCATGTCTTCCTTGAATAATCATCTATGAAAGTCAGAAAATAAAAACTACCACCTATTGAAGGTGTCTGCATTAGACCACATAAGTCTGAATGAAAAATTTCTAATGGGGCTTTTAGTCTAGTGGATTTCCCTTCTAGGAAATATTCTCTATGTTGCTTTCCAAGTATGCAACCTTCACAAACTCTCTCGGGTTTTTGAATTAATGGAATTCCCTTTACCATGTTCTTCCTATGAAGCAAATTTAGAACTCCAAAATTTAAATGATTGAATCTTAAATTCCAAAGCCAATTCTCATCCTTTACCTCTGCTTGAAAGACAGTCTGTATAACAATTGAAACCTCTTGTGCTTGTGCAAAGTTTGTGTTCAAAGTTGGCTGAATTCTCAAAGGAAACATTCTATTGTTCATCATATGAATTTTTGCAATCAACTGACTACTTGGGTATTTGTCTAAAATAGTGCACAACCCATTCTTGAAATTCACTCTATAACCCTTTTGAATTAACTATCCTATACTCATCAAGTTGTGTTTAAGACCAGGCACAAAATAAACATCAAAAATATATTTTTGCTCCCTCTGCTTGGTTAGAATATTAACATTCTCTTTTCCTTTAACTGACACTTTGTTTTCATTACCCAATGTGACATCTGACTTAATATTCTCATATAAACTTTTAAACAACTCTAAATTCCTTGTCATATGATTACTACAGCCTGAGTCTAAAAACCAAACTTCTTTCTCACTAGCTTGAGCTACATTACAGGCTAAAAACATTATGCTCTTGTCAAGTCTATGATCTTGATTCTCTTTAGTAAAATTTGCATTTTGTCTACTCATATCATACTGCTTCTTTCTACATTCATTCATATAATGGCCAAACTTTTTACAATAATGGCATTGAACTTGAGTTTTATCATACCTTTGTCCTTGAGGAAAGTTTTGAGATGGGTTTTGGCTCCTGCCACTCCAACTTGAACTTAACTGGTTATTTCTTCCACCTCTGTTGAAACCTCTTCCTCTTGCTCTGAAATTTGATCTTCCTTTGCCTCTTCCTTGGTTAGTTGAAGCTTGTGACTTGAATGCATGCTCTAATGACATATTTTTTGTTCTGCTTAGTCTATGCTCATGAGAAATCAGTGATGCATAAAGCTCATCAATTGAATACTGTGAGAGATCCTTTGTCTCTTCTATTGTAACTGCAATCGATTCAAAACTTGTGGGTAAACACTTCAAAATTTTCTCTACCACTTTGACATCTTCTAATGTTTCTCCATGTTTTCTTATCTGGTTTCCCAGTCTCATGTACTCCTTGTAGGATGTAAAATAGGGTCTTTGAGTAAGAGCATTATATGTTGCTGGATCTGCAGGCTCAGGAAACCCATTTTCTACAAACTTCCATAAGTCTTGTGAAAAAAACAATGCTCTTATGGTGATAGACCAGTACTCATAATTTTTCCCATTTAATTGTGGAATTTGGGGATTACTCAAGCTTGTGCTTTTTTCCATGATTTATAGACTCTCTATTAAATTACCTTAGGCTTTGATACCACATGAAGGATTAGGCAGAGATAATAGACAAAAAAAATTATTCTTATATTCCAACATAGAACAACCATTAAAATTATTTGCTGCTTCAAAGCAATTTCATATTCAACTTCACCCTTTTTAAAAAAATTACAAACAACTAACATATAAAATTTTATGGCCAAGTCAAAATAAATACAATTAATGGAAATTACGAATGCCCACAAAAACTTGTCCAAGTCATAGTAAAGATAGTCCTATCAAAAACATCCTTTCATGCCAATGAGGAGCCCACTAACTGCCATCGAGAAAAGTCAACAAAATTCAACCACCGCGCTACTGCGGATGAGAGAGAAAGATGGCGTGGTATCGTGGTGGATACCACACTACCACGAAGGGTGACAAGAGAGGCCACGGTGGCCATGATAACTATGCTACTGTGGTGCAGGAGACAGTGGCTCACAGTATGGCGGTAGTCACCACACTACCGCGAGTATGAAAAGATGAGGCCCCAACATCGTGGTAACATCACACAACTGCGAACAGTAAGCAAAGAGGCCACGGTATCACGATGGACATCGCAGTACCACGAGTAGGAGATGAAGTCAGCGAGATATGGTGGTAAGAGTTGGAGAAGACTATCAGGGTTGATTGAAACGTTGACATGGGAGTTGGGTGAATTCCCAACATTCGTTGCATTGTTCCCTTGCACTACCTCTGTGAAGAACTGATTTGACCTAAAATAATCTTTCTCTTTTGCATCCTTCTTAAACTCCAGTTTAGTTGCTAGCAATAGCAAACCATGTAGTATTTAAGATGCTTTAATAGCCTTTCCTTGACGCCCCTATAGGGATTTGACACTCTCTAAAACAAGTCCTATCATAGCAAGACAATGCATCCACTACAAGAAATTTGTACCTCCCTAACTCTGTAACAACAGTTGTGAGTATATCTTCCAATTCACCTGAAGATTCATGTACTTTCTTTGCAAATTCACTAACTGATTTGGTTGATTCTTTGTCCCCACCAAGATTTATACCATCACCAATGATCACATCTTTGAAATCTACTCTATTACTAGACATCTCCAAGCAATGGAGAGCAATTTTATTGGAATACCCATCTTGCTCAAACATGGGAAGACAAACCTCATATCTCAATGCATTGAGGGGCCAATCATGCTACACAAAATTGAGAATAAGTACATCCAGAAGACAACCCATGAATACCTCATTATCACTCTGATTCCACATCGCTTCATTAGCCTCCTCAATTCTCCAAATCTTTTTCTCTATAGTATACTTTGTACAAAATCAGAAAACTTGAACTTCCTTCTTTTGCCCTTGAATCCTATGTGCATGGTCTTGAGCTTGCAAATATATTTGATTATTTCATTCACTATCATACAGAATGACAACATCTAGAGTGGCAAGGTTAATATCAAGACCTCCTACTCTGGTACAAAGTAAGAAAATAAAATTTTCACTACCTTCTTGGTTGAAATAATCTATTGAAGCATCACGTTCCTCTCGAGTTATATTTCCATAAATATGGAAATAGTGATATTTTCATAACATACAATAATCCTCTGAAATTTCCAAGAGTCTGGTCATCTATGAAAAAATGAGAACTCTAGAATTACGCTCCTTTAGCTTTAGAAGCAACTTGTCTAGAAGAACCATTTTTCCTGCATTTGTGACTAAATGGTCTCCATTGGTATAATGTGGACCTGGATCAACACCTTGGAAAATATAGGGGTGGTTACAAAATTTTCTCAGTTGCATAGTTGTATTAAGAAGGTGCTTACGCTCTCCTCCAACATTAACAATCTCCAAGTCAGTTTGAAGAAGGGCTCGATAAAATTGTTTTTGCAATTGTGACATCCCTACTTTCAATATCCATTCTTTCTCTTCTTGTTCCTCATCTATAAGTGGTTCCTCAGTGGCCTTAAACTGAAAATTGAGCCAATCCTCGTGAGGATTAGTAGGCAATGAGTCCTCCCTGACAAATCTAGCCTTCATTAGGAAATCAATGAGCGTCATCTCACCCAACTTGAGTTCCCTCCCCCTCTACACCGGAGCAATCACAAAGCTTCCACATGCTCTCATTTGAATCTCCATCCACACCTCCTCCACCATCTTGTTCACTATGCTCTCAATTCTCCACTCTTTATTTTTGTATATTCAGATGCAAGTCCTTTTGCTTTTGCTTCTCTGCCATCGTCCTCCTAATTTGAAACATCTATGTCATATCCTCTTACCTCCTAGGGTGTCTCTATGACATCTGCTTGGGAATTCTCCTACTCCACACCAATAGGATAGAGTGGAAATAATGCTCTTGAACTGAGGACCCAAAAATTTTGTTTTATTTCTTCTAAGGATTAAACAAGAACACCAATTGTTGCACTAACATCCTCTTCACATACCAAATTCATTTCATCTTCTTTTGGCTCATTTCCAACCTTCTTCAAAGAACAAAAATTCTTCTTGATGTGGCCTTTCTTTCCACAATACCAACAATCAACATCTCTCTCTATATATATTTTGACCTTCCTTGTGATTTCCTATGCCTTCCTTTGTTGGACAACATTGCTCCCACTGAAACTAAAATCTCTCATGCCAAGTGATCGAACACCAAAACTTCGATACCACTTATTGAGTATAAAGTATAGATAATTAGTATCAAATAAATCATAATCAATAAGACATAAAATGGATAAACAACAACAACACCAGAATCACATGGTTTGCCAAAGATTGGCTACATCAACATGAAAAGCAAGGAAAATAACTCTTATTATTTGCAACAACAAGATTATAATACATCATCGTCTATCACCAAGAAAAAATAATATATAACGCTCTCTTCAAAGGAAAACAAAGAGTCATGAGAAGATGAAGATGAAAGGGCAATGGTTGGGCTTCACACTCAACAATTCAAAATCATTCAACTTCACAAAAAGACTAAAAACCCATTGACATATAATAGAAATGATAAATAAATCTTGATCCTTAAGTTACCTAGATGGGACAAAAATCCTCGAAAGGTCTTTTATTTCATTGACATGAAATTACATTTTGCAAGGATTCCTAGAAAAGCTTGGGCATCGTATACATCACAGATGGTTTAGTTACCAGCTCTGCCAAATTCATAATAAAAGCCTATGTTGTCTTGATGGATAGTTGTGGTATGTTTGGTGCCTTACATTACACTTCCATTAGCGTAGTACTAGATTTTGTTTAAAATTTAGAATTGATTAAAGGATAGCTTTGAAATGGCTGCTCAAAAGGGAATCAAACAATCAAATTGAAAGTGATGGCTAAAAATACATGGGAGGAAATTTTGATTATTCTTAATACTCTTTATTGATAAGTGAGTTAGTAAATTTCTATGAAATATGGATTATTATTTCAGTGTGTTATTTTACATTCATACACATTTCTTCACATAGAACTTTATTTTGTTGTGCTACTATTGCTTATGAATGTGTTTAAAAATACTCCTATCAAATTTAATATCATTATTTAGTTATATCTTTTGTTATTGTTAAGATTATTTAAGTTTTTTTAAGTTAGAATTATTATATATGTGTTACATATATAGAACTTCTTATTAGATCTTACATTTATAATTCCTAATACAATTATGAATCTACATTATTTATAATGATATTGTTATATTAATATATATATATATTTTTAGATATTATCTATAGTGTAGAAAATTTTACGTTGTTGAAAGTGAAGCAATTTCACACTTAATTTGGACCTATTTTTGCACCCTTGCATTGATTATCCTTCCAATCATCATTCATAGGCCCCTAAGACCCACTATTTCAGATTCCAAGGCTCATTTCACTCAAAAATCTCATAAAAGCACTCAAATCACCAAAAATCCTAAAAACCCACCTCAAAAAGCTAAGGTGGGAATAATTAGCCACCTTTGGAAAATGAGTCCCCTTAGGTGGGACCCATTCACCAAGGGTGGCGAATGAGCCCCATTTGGGGTCTTTTTCAATTTTGACCAAGAAATTCATCAATTTAATTCAAATTTTTGGTGGATGTTTGCCTTTGAGATCTAAATAATGGTCAATTAGATGTCGATGCCTATAAAAATAAGTTTCTAAGTAATTTTTATCATCTCTAAGCATTTTCAAGAGAATATTCAAGAGTCAAGTGTTGAGAATCTTTCACAAGAGAATTCAAGTTTAAAGAGCAAGTGAAGGATGTAGAAGTTGATAAATCTCAACCTCACAATCCCCAAGAATCACCTGCATGCAATCACCTGTCACATGCAACAGATATTCAGAACAACCAACAAGAGATGTTCTGTAAACCCTCAAAGCAAATGTGTGCAAGCTAAAAACCAGAATAATATTATGGAATGATATCTTTTACAAATACAACTAAAGGCCTTCAAAAGGCAATCATGCAAAACCCTAATCTTATCTTGAGCAACCAGATAGCTCAATAAGATAAAGATTATAATTAACCTAGGAAATCAAATATGCCTAAGTAAACTTATGCTAAAGTGTAATTAAATAATTAATTACACCAACACCCCCCCATAAGTGCAACTTAGGGAGAAGCAAATTATTATGCAAAGATGAGTCCCGACAACAAGGCTTGATTAGGTACCCATTTACAAATGCAATGCAAACTAAATCAAACGGGGTAAATGAGAAAACCTAGTGGGAAAAAAACTCCTCCCCAAAATAGAATGCAAAGAGCAACTAAGTGATGAAAGATGGAGGACTCCATAAGACCCACCAAGTACACCATCCATCACAAAGATACATAAAAGAACCGCCCCAGAAGAGAGGAAGAAAGAGACGACAGATCCCCCCCAGAATGAAGTAGCCCCAAAAGAACTAAAGAAACTGCATCTCCTGAAAGAAGTGAGAGGGAAGAGGTCGAATGAATGCAATCTCTGAAGGTGAAATAGGTGTAGCCCATGATGTCTCCATAGAAGCAGGTGTGACCTCAACAAATGAAGAAGTCAAAGTGGGTGAAGACTGAATAGGAACCTCCAAAGATGGATGATCAACTGGATCCTGCTGCACTGAAATAGAAGAACCCACATCTGGAGTCATATAAGTATCAACAACTATAACAGTAGGTGAAGGAGATGGAATGGATGGCTCAAGAGCAGGATCTGAAGTGAGAACTCCAATGTTCAAGTAGCCAAATGTCTCCTCTGAATGATGATTCACACTAGAAGTGTGATGAACAGTTGTAGGAATAGAAGCACCATCAGTAGCAAAATTTGCAAAGGAATACAACTAAGATGAGTGATCCACCACCCCAGTAGCAATAACTACTCTACTCTCCAAGTCTCTGATGAGAATTGAATCAGGTGTGAACTCCACAGACCTCCCATTGCCTCCATGTGTGATCTGATATATAGAAAGAAGGTTGTTCATCAAATGAGGAACACACAAGACATCCTGAAAAGTGTTGTCCCCAAAACTAATAGACCCCTTCCTTGTAACACTCATGTATGTATTGTTTCCCATAAAAATAGGAGATATAGTGTGAGACTCAAAGGAAGTGAACATAGTCTGTGTAGAAGCCATATGATGAGATGCTCCTGAATCTAGAAGCCATCTCCCTGATCCAAGACTCGAAGAACCATAAAGAGCATGCCCCCTCATATCTGATGAAGTGTGTAAACTAGCTATGCCTAAAGAAGAAGAAGAAGAAGAAGAAGAAGAAGAAGAAGAAGAAGAAGAAGAAGGGGAAGGAGATGATGCAGAAATCCTAGAAGGAAAATCAATCTGATGTTTTTGAAGAAGATTGTTCAGCTCATCAATGTCCTTCTTGTAGCAATTATGTTCTGCATGTCCTTCTCTCTTGCAATATGCACATGGGCCCTTCTCCTTCCTTAATGATTTCCCCTTAGAAGAGGATGATGAATATAAGGACTCCTTCTACTGCTCATAAGATTTGGAATCCTTTTGTTTTTGTTTCTTTCCTTTTCCTTTAGAAGCCTTCTGATCTCTAGGCTCCTGTGATGCAATAAGTGCCTGTGATGAAGAGGGATTCAACTGGCCCATATTGGCCAACTTGGCCTACTCTCGAGTGAGAGAAGATGCAAAATCATCAAAAGAAGGCATAGTAAATCTAGTACCAAGTGCATCCCTAGTAGCATAAAAGGTAGAAACAAAAACTGAATAATCTGGTCCAAGCTTAGAAAGAATGGACAATATCAACTGAGAGTCTTCCTTCTGAACACCACACTATGACAACTACAATCTAAGAGACTTGAGTTTGGTGAAAAACTCCTGGATGCTGTCAAAATCCCTAGGATTTAAGCCAATAAGCTCATTCTCTAACTGAAACCCTCTCATAATATCCTGCTGCCCAAATAAAGACTGCAAAGTAGTCCAAACCGCACGGGGTGTAGTGCAAGCCTCAATATGAAAAAGAAGGTTAGAAGAAAGAGAAAGACATATTGTACCATAAGCTTCATCACATCTATTAAACCACTTTCTCTTTTCAGCAGCACCTGTAGGTTCAATTTCTATACCCATGGTTACCCTATACAACCCTTTGTGTTTCAAATGAATCTCCATTTGTTTTTTCCAACCAAAATAGTTGAATGGAGTAAGGAGTGCAATATTATGTGTATCCATGACAGAAAACAGCAATATATACTCTCAAATAAAATAACAATGCTCGCTGATCTCAAAAAAAGTAGCCTAATTGCACGCTTCCCAAGAAAATAATTGAAAAACTAAAGGCTGAGATCAAACAGAAATATCAGATACCTGGTAAAAAAATCTAGAAAAACAGGTCTGATTTCTGTGTAGAGCACTGAATCAGCTTTCTGATGCCTATTTTTTATCGCAAAACGGAGTTCGGACGCAAAAGATATGCCTCCTAGAGTGAAAACAACAACTTCTAGCTTTGACAGGCGAAAAAGACACCAAAAATGGAAAATAAAAAATTCTAACTTGTACCACTGCGAATTTCATTGAACTAACTTTCCGACGATATTTCGTTTTCAAAAAAAGACCTCCGTTTGCAAAAGTTATGAGAAAATGAAAAAAAGGCCTGTAAAAGGCACACTTAACACTAAACAGGTGCAAAACATTACCTCCTTTTGTCTGGCCCTTGGTTCTATATATGACCAGGTGCTAGTGCTTGGGGGCAGAATCTGGAGCTCATGGTCATTGAGGTGACCCTGGCAGGGGCTGGGCTAGCCGGCGGGGGCTAGCGCGTGGGGCCTGGTCACCCACGTGACCCTCTGCTTAGGTTTTAAGCCGGTGTGGGTTGGAGAAGCCGACCGACGGTGGGTGTTGGGGGCGCCGCCCGGAGCGCCACTCCGCCAGTGGCGAATGGGTGGCACGGCGGTGGTAGGACCATTTTGCTTATCTGCGAAGGAATCCCTACAATTTTTTTATTTTTTTAAATTTTTTTCTCGATTTTCGTGCAGTACAAACAGGGTTTTGGGGGCCGTACAGCCTCCAAAACAATTTTTTTTTGCCTTTTCTGCTCCTGAGTCTAAAATCGACAAAACGAAAGGCATTTCTAGGGTTTTTGGGCGTTCTGAATGTGATGGCGATGTCCATTTGGCTGAAAAATGTACAGAAAAAATGCCTACCCTCAGATGCACAAAAGATCAGCCTGGCTTGAAACCCTTGCACAGAAAAAAATGTTGTGAGAGAATATCTTCAAAACACGAATAGGCAGCTATAGATCTGGAGCTTTGATACCATGTAGAAGTTGATAAATCTCAACCTCATAGTCCCCAAGAATCACCTGCATGCAATCACCTGTCACATGCAACAGATATTCAGAACAACCAACAAGAGATGTTCTGTAAACCCTCAAAGCAAATGTGTGCAAGCTAAAAACCAGAATAAATTTATGGAATGATATGTTTTACAAATACAACTAAAGGCCTTCAAAAGGAAATCATGCAAAACCCTAATCTTATCTTGAGTAACAAGATAGCTCAATAAGAGAAAGATTATAATTAACCTAGGAAATAAAATATGCCTAAGTAAACTTATGCTAAAGTGTAATTAAATAATTAATTACACCAACAAAGGAAGCTTTGGAGCAGCATTAAAGTGTTTTTTTAGATCTTTGAGCTCACTTTCATTGAAGATCTAGCATTTTCAAGGTTTGATCATGGTTGTCTATGGTGAATCATGATGTATTCTAAGTTGGGGAGATGCGACTAGCCATCAAGCCAAGCCTAAAGACTTGTTTCCTAAGTGATTCCATCCTCCATTATCACTCTACATTTGGCCTAAGGAAGGTACAAACATTATTAGGATTCATTTGGGGTGATTAGAGATCACCACAAGTGAGTCATTCATCTCTCTATTTCCATTATTGCATCATATTCTTACATATTAGAATAGGATCACAACATGTTTTAGATTTCTTAGTCTTAGACACACTTAAGGCTAGGGTTTTCATGCACATTTCATTATTTATATCAAGGTTTAATTACCAAACTAGGGGTATGACCAAGGAAAACCCCCCATTATCAAATCAAGTTGAATTCTATTTTGCAATTTTTTTTCACATAATCGAATCTCGAACTCAAATTGGAAAGGAAGGGAAAGTGTAGAAGAGTAGGTCAAAAAATTTAATTTACAAAAAAACAAAATGAGACTAATTCACCAAGACTGGTGAATGATTCGCACTTAGTTGTTTTCCATATCTGTTTGAAAATTCTGATACCCTTTTTCCCGAAATAGACTCATGTAGAAACCCAGATCTGGGATTGATTCGCCCAAGTTGGCGAATGAGTCCCAATTGGTCAAAAAGTCAAATTTTCTAGAATTTCAGAGCTATTTCCAATCACTTCCAAGTTTCTAGGTGCACATTAATTACTTGTTTTCTTTTTTATTTTGTTTTGCTTGTATTTCTAGGGAATTTTCTAAGTAATTACATTAAATTAGGGTTTTTTCTTAAAACTTTCATTGCATTATCTTTTCCAAGTCTAAAATTGGTAGTGAACCTCTCATTATATCTCATTCAGGCCCTAGTATATTCCATTTGTAAGATTTCAATCTCCTTTGCATTGAAATCTCAAGGGTTTGTTCTTGAGTGAAGAGTGTGAATATTGTCTCTCTCCTTTTAGGTTCTAAACCCTAAAGGTGAAAGAGAGCCCTAATAATGTAATATTGTACTATTCATTATAAAAATAGTACAACCATAAAAATAAATAAGGAGGAGATGATATAAATATTGTGCCCCTTCATGTTGTTCTAGAGTATCATATGAAGTGCAACATAGGAAGATGGGTACTTTATAGCCTAAGTCATAAAACACCACTTTTCTCCTATGGTCTTTCAAGAATGTCCTAGGATCCCAAATTGGATAGACTGTCAACCTAAGGGGTGAGTCAATTTTCAATAGGGAAGGACCTAGGAGGGGTTTTTTTAGGCTTTGCGGGGTTCAACACCAAGAAAAATCTTTGAAAAGATAATTTAACATTGAACTCACAAAACCTAGTAATGCAAGCTAAATGAAGGATGCAAATGATGAAATTATGCAATAGGAAGTTAGGGTATATGTACTTAGGAAGTCTAGAAATGTGATGAGGATTCTAGAAATGCAAAAATGTTGTCAAAATGTGTTATGGAGGACTAAGAAACCCTTACTATTGTCTTAGTCTCCCTGCTATTTTTCGGGGCAGATGTAGGATCTTCGGATGCTGGAACCGAATCTCAAAGAATATTTTCAAAATATCTTCGAGAGGACTAAGACGCCATAGGTGGTGACTTAGTCCCATCTAGAATTTTTGAAATCTTTGAATGTGGTCCTGAGGCTCAAGTTTTGTACTTCCTTCTTTTCGGATCTCCAGTTGTGAAACTTCTAGATCTCGCCTATAGGTGACTTTCTGTGAGGATGACAACTTTGTAATGCAACTTTTCAACTTTACAACTTTAAACTTCAAATGATCTTAAAGTCTTCAACCTAAATCTACAAACACAAACATGCAAGAGAGAAAAAACTTGTTGATTATTAGCGAATGGGGGATTTCCTTGGTCAAACCCCTTGTTGGTAATTAAACCTTGAATTTAAATGAAATAATGGAGGGGAATGATGAATGAAAAAAGCACTATGTTGCAACTCACCAGACCATTGTTGTGAATTATGAAAACTTGTGTGAAGTGGCTAGCTTGAATGTAAATCTTGAATTGAATGAATTATTGATAGATGTTGACTTGAATTGCTTGCTTGAATCAAAACCCTACATCATAAATGTTAGCTCTAAAACACACATGATGCAAAAATATCCTTGATATGATGCTTGAATATTGACCATAGGTCCAAATTCTTGATGAATTTCTGTTGAACGGTCTTGTGAACTCAATTATGATATTATGAATTCTCTCACAAAATCCTTGAATTTAAATGAATGAATGAACCTTTTTATTTATACTTATCCATGCTTAATATCCCAAAATTACACCACGCCAAGCTAACATATGAAATCATTAATGAAAGGAGGCTAAATCCCACCAATATTTGAAATTAAATCCTGAAAAAATAATTAAGGAGGACTAAGATTCCCTAGGTAGTGTCTCAGTCCCAAGAATTAAAAACTTGGGGCACATACTCCAAAAAGGGGCCCATTAAGACACTTGAAATCAGAGTCCCAAGACCTTTGGGCGAAAAATATGCCCTAGGTGGAATCTTAGTCCCGACCCAAAAATTAGTGACACAGATATAATTATTAAATCATCATTTATCTTTTGATGTTTTTCAGGATTAGCCATGAAAAGATACTATTTATTATGCTTGTGGATGCAAAATAGGAACAATTAAGACATAAAGAGGGATAAATAAAGCAACGTGGGCCCAACCAAGTGTGAAAATTCAAGGGTATGCACTTTCCTACACCACACAAAGTATATTTTATAGTCTTACAGAATTATCTTATGTAACACTTGAACTTTGAAGACATCAATTACTTGATATTCTCCTATAACATTGTAATTTCACAACACCATCTTTAACAAGTTCATAAAGCTAATTTTCACATAACCCATTCTTTTGGTTTGAGTGTGAAAATATAGATTTGTGCTATTCAAAGAGCACTTGATTTTCACACATGGTAGGAGTATCATTATTTTGAAAAAAATCTAAGTTCAAACCAAAATATGTATCTGCATAGATTATTTTCATGTTAATCCTTTTATTTCTCTATATTCTTCCTTACAAGATGATAAAGAGGTAGTCTTTTTCTTCTTGACATTTCGATTATGGGGTCAAATATAAGTAATAACATGTAGCTTGTATATTTTCTACACATTTATATAACCAAATTGAATTGGTAAAGCCCAATGAGGAAATAAGCTTAGACAAAGCATAATATAAACATAAAGATTTCCTTTAAAATATACCTCAAAATTATTCCATGAATCTTCTGGTGACTTGTTCTTGGATCTTGCATGAATCAAGAAAAAAATTCAATTAAATAATACATGTTTGGTCTAATGTGGGTAAAATAATAGGTTACCATCTAGTTTCTGATATATTGTTCCACTACCTTCTTATTTAAAGTTTCTTGAATGGGGACTAGTTGGAGACTTATAATCATTATCTAGTTTCCCTTAAAAATCCAATATATATTGTGGTTGAGAAATGAATATATTGTTATGTAATTTTAAAACTTTTATTCCTTAAAAATAAATGTAACAAAACCAACTGACACATATAAAATTTTTAAATTTTTAGATTTTCCTTTTGTTATTTTTTTTTAATTCCCAACAAGATTATCAATAACTTGGAGGGACTAGTCAATGAATAGGAAAAAGTTGGATAAAAATTTCCATCTTCAATTTAGGCTCCGCAAAACCTAGGAGGGTGATCCCTAACAATATTTGAAAGAATTATTTTACCAATTTTCATGAATAGTATAGATAATAGATCTGTTCTCCTCATATTTTCTTGAGGATTGTGAAAAATTCAAAGATCAAGCTAAGAATATTTGTTGATGATTATGAAAATTAAAATATATAGCAACATCATTTCAAAATTTCAACAATTCATAATAGTAGAACACAAGATGACACAAACTTAACAAATAACTACATCTAAAATTAAGATTTGTAATGTTCTTTATCTGAGTGATGATGGATATTGTGACAAGTATAGATGCAATGGTGTGATGCCTTAACCTAGGGTGAGGAGTCAAATTGATTTTAATTGTGACCTACATAGTAGTATTTTTCCATAGACATCATGAAGCTTCACAATAATGCCTTACACTACTACACTTAAGAATTCCTAACCAATTCTACTTACAAATCCTTGCATACATTCAAACAATTCTACATTCCAATTAAATCATTTTTAACTTATTCTTTGAATAAGAGCTATAAAAAAATAATGCATTCAAATGAAAGACAATGAAGATGAATTGAGTGATATTTGATCAATTTTCATTCATAAATTGTATCAAGGATACATTAGGAGACAATTGGCTTGAAATTGTGCCATTGTATTCAATAGATGCTACTATTTGTATACAAAAATCCTACAAATTACATTAAAAAATAGGCTCAAAAAATGACCTAGATACAAAGTTTCATACTTTATTACTCTATGCTCTACATTACAAAATTTTCCAAGATCTCATGAAAATGGCCTTGATTTCTCTCTTTTAGAAACAAGGGAGAAAAAACAAGATTCATGCCAAGTACACATGTCACATTCTCATTTGACATACAATTTTCCATTTCAAGATATGAGCACAAC
Source organism: Sequoiadendron giganteum (assembly GCA_007115665.2). Classification (NCBI taxonomy): domain Eukaryota; kingdom Viridiplantae; phylum Streptophyta; class Pinopsida; order Cupressales; family Cupressaceae; genus Sequoiadendron; species Sequoiadendron giganteum. The sequence continues at coordinate 416,431,954 of CM021110.1, read as the reverse complement.
TACTAATGAAGAGAATATTCTAAATGGACAAATACATATATTTGCTTGTTGTATCTTTGTGCCTTTAAAAAATGCTTGATGTAGATAGTTTTACTAGCTTTGACATTCCTTTGCTTCCTAAATTGGTGATAAAGATCTATGAGAGATAACTAGGTAGATAAGACAAAAGGTCATACTCTCTAGACAACAACATTATTGTTTGAGCTGTCAAAGAAGCTTTCTTCGCACTGATTGTGTATAAAAGAAAAAAATATTGCTCTACATCATTTAGAAAATTACAACTTAGGAAGTTGATTTTATTTAGCATCCCATGCAACATAATACTCTTTTGTAGACCATTTGAATGCTAGAAATTCATCCAACTTATTCCTATAGGTTTCATACCATTTCGCCACCTGATTGGCTTCTTTATGAAATTATTCCAAAAACCTATTTGTATCCCACATCTTGTTCAAAGTACTTTTCATGAGCTCAATATCAACAGAATATCCTTCACAAATGAGATAAGCCATTTTTGTAGTAACACTCTCCATTTGTGATTTCTACTCTTCACATGGCTTAACTCTTCCATTTACATTCAAAATATTAGGAAAGATGCCTAAATCACTATCATTAAACTCTTGGAGGAATTCTCTTATTTTGTTCTCTATGGGACCCACCATTCTTTGATACTTGCTAGCATTCTTCATAATTTTATCTGTAGGAGAATTTTTCTCAAGATTATTTGGATCATAGGTTGATCCCTTGCACATACCAACCAAAGAATTTAGTTTTGGCACCCATGTTTTCATTAGAGGAATAGTATCAGTCCCATCCTTCACAAACATGCCAATTGCTATCATCATCAGTGAATAATTGTTGTGCACATTGTTAAATTTCTTCAATATCCTCCCCATTATATGTCCTAACACATTAGACATCACACACATATTTTCATCTTCAATATAATTTGAATAAGTCATGAATAATTCATCATATTTTTTTAGCTACTTGAGTAAATCCCTCCTGCTATTCATAACTCTCTAAGGTGGAGCAGAGGAAGCACTTGCCATACAACCATTTCCATTGACTTTGGTGAGGAGATGGTGGTAATTGTTGTTGGGTTTTTTATTGTTGGACTTGTGGCTATTGTAATTGCAATTGTTGCACTTGTAATTCCAATTTAGCTATCTTTTCCTTATCTTTTGTAGCATAAAAAAAGTAACCCTTTTTAACATTTAATTTGGGAATGAATAATTAATGATAAAATATACTTAATCGTGCCTTATTTATGGTGTTGTAAAGTGTTTTATTACACTTTCACACTAATCTAGGCCTTCATTAATCAATTGAGGTTAATTTACACCTTTAATTCAAATCCAAGCCTTATTAATTGCATTTTTTGAAGGATCTATCCCGCAACTCATTAATGATATTGCATAACATTTTAATTGACAAGGTTCGAGTCATAGAAAATTGAACTAGGACCCATTCACCACTTTGGGTGAATGGGAACTCTTTACCTACTTCACCCTTTTTTGAACATATTTGAGGTGGGTTTTTAATATTATTTTACTTCCCCAAAGCTTGGTACTAGAAAATTGTGCTAGGACCCATTCGCTAGTTTGGGTGAATGGGTACTCCTTACCTAGGACACTCCTTTTTGAATTTATTTGTGGTAGGATTTTAATTATTTTGAATCCTAGATTCGATCTCGGCTTGGATTATTTGAATTTCAAGGTTAAACCTTAAATTTAGTATAAATAAAAGTTTAATTCACATAGTTTCATCTACTATTTCAAGTATTCAAGAATTATAGAAAAATTATGATCAAGAGAGAATTTCTGGGTCATTCAAGGGAAAATTAGTAAGGTTTTATAGCAGTAACTCAAGATCATATCATCATGTCAAAATAAAAATGCATCAAGCATGTTGTTGAGCTACTGTCTTGATGTAGTATTGAAGATCAATTTGCAAGCATTGTTTCACATCCAATTCAAGGTAAAGATCTACATTCTTCATGGCCACTTCATGTTAGATTGTAGATTTAGATTTCGAGACATCATCCAAGGTATCAATGTTCATATTTCGTGTTTCATTATTTCATCACAAGGTTTAATTACCTAAATGGGGTTTGACCAAGGAAAACCCCCATTCACTAACAATCAACAATTTTTTCTCCTCTTTGATGTGTGTTTGTTGGTTCATAAGTTGAAGATCAAGGGGAGAAAAAGATTGAATAAATATTGTCAAATTTGAAGAGTTTCAAATTTGTCATCTACATTACAAGATCACAAAAAGAGCTCTACTTAATTTATTTTAAACTTTTGGGATCTAGTCACCTAGGAGATGGAAGTGAAAAACTTAAAAGAACATAACCCAAAATTCAATTTTCAGAAACCCCAATAGGGACCCATTCACCACTTTGGGCGAATGAGTCCTTAGTGACCTCAAAATAAAAAAATTTCAGCAAAGTACACATTGTTTCAGCCTTCCAAAAACCCCCCTTATTGTTGCTATAATAGTTAGGATTGTTTTTTTATTGTTATTTATGCATTTTAGCCCTCATAAATTGAATGAAACACCCTAGAAAAACATAGTGGTTTATCATATTTTTAATTCATTATGATTAAAACCTCATTATCTTTTGTTCATCTTCATTGTATTCATTCAATAAATCTTGATACTTCTTCAAGACATGATTGTACTACTCCTATAGTGACTTAGTTTTTTCTCTACTAAAATGAGCAACATGTACAACCAATGTGGTTGCCTCTACTATAGAAGTCTCAGAAAATATCTTTAGAATTTTCCCTCAGGTCTTAGATCCACAATAGGCTCAACTACAATTGTCTTATATTTAATCGGGGCTAAGGGCCAAATTTCCAATGTGTCCAACTTGGGGTTGAATGTAGATCCGGATAGTACAACTAATGCCTCATCCTCAAATGAGAAGACTTGCATATTATGCATCTTGATTGTATCAAGGGAAATAGTTGATGCTATGTTCCACTCAAGTAGCAAGAGAATGCTACTTTCTCTCACTAGTCTCCTCTCTTTTTCAGGTTTCATCTATCCTTTCTTGGAATTTATCTGAACTACAAGCCTATGAGATAATTAATTTCTTGACTGCTCTAGGGAAATAATGAAACATAAAAAAAAAATATAGGTTTATCAAAATTAAATAAGCTCATGAATCAAATATTTCTCCTATTTTCATTCAATATGTAAGCTATAATATGCAAGTGAGATATAAAAATTAAATCTAACCCAATTACCAATAAAAAGGTAGATCTAGAAAGGGTCAAATGATGTGTACCTATCACCAAATATTATTTTTTCACACCTAACTAAGGACTCATTTTACCTATGGTGAATGGGTCCTTGCTAGGGCTCCAGAAAATTATTTTTTGGGTTCTATTATGCTCAGTCTGCACTTCCAGATTCTAGTCGGACACTATTAGAAAGCTGAAAATAAAACCTCTAGCTTAGTTTTCATGATTTGACAAATTTTCTTGCATCTTTGACAACTTTTCAATTTTCTCCAATTTTGGTTTCCAATTGATCTTCAATCTAAAACCTACAATCACTATCAAAGAGACAAAAAAAATTTCTGTTAGGGAGTATGGATTTTCCTTGGTCAAACCCTATTTTGGTAATTAAACCTTGAAATGAATGATGAATGAACAACAATATGTAACAAGTCACCAAACCTTAATTGAAATATTAGAGCACAAATCTACAAAATTTCATGAAGTGGCCTCAATGAGTGTAGATCTTGATCATGAAACTTGAAGTGAAACAATGTATTTGATATACTTGATTGATCTTGAACACTGAGTGCTGCCACAATAGTGGTTTACAATTTTTGAGAGGAACTGATTTTTGTTGAAATCATATATTTTTAGAAAATATAATGATTTAAGCCTTAAAAAGTTCCATTTTAAGGATTCAAATTGAAGAGGATTTGATCCAACCACCTTAGATCAAACCCCCTTGGATAGAACCTCGCAAGTTTTAAACCTTACCTATAAATGAGTCTCCTTTATAGCTATCAAAATGCTGATAAAAAATCACTTTTGATTTACCTTTTGGGGGATCAAATGAATTCATTTATAAATTATTTGAAATGATTATGGAAGTCCTCAGAATGAGCTATCCAATGAATATGATTTTAATATGTTTTGCTTTTATTATGCATTTGTTTTTTTAGTTTTATTAAACATAGGGTTTTCATCGAAAATGAAGGTCTATGTTCTGCACATGAGGAAAAATAGCGGATTATTAATCTTTTTTTGAAAAATATGAGTGCACCAGATATTGAAGTCCTTGATCCATCAAAAAATATAATATGAATTTTGATATATACAAAAAGAATTATGCGTTATATGGTCACACTGTCTAAATTGTAATTGGTTTGACTTCAAAACTTGATTAAAGAAAAAATATTAAATAAAAAACTATCTAACCAATTAGAAGCACTAGATATTAGAGTTACATATATAAATTTGGAACAATTATAATTTTATCCTTCATGGAAAAAAAGTTATTCATTATCAGTGTGCGTCACTTTTTTCAAATGATGTTTTATGAAATAAACTATTTTTTGTGGGAGATGGAAAAAGAAGTACAATCTGATTCCAAAATGTTTGAATTTTTTTTTTTTTTAAATCTACAGAAAAAATGTGATGAGACTCTAGTTTGCATCATCTTCAAATTCCTCACGGTTTAGCCGTTATAGGTGCCTAAATGTGAAGATTTAGTTAAAAATAATAATTTGAGTGTCCAATTTGGCCAAAAATTGTAAACCACTATTGTGGGATCACCCCACTACATCAACACATTAGCTCAAAAAACATGCATAATGTAATACATCTTTGACATGATGAAATGAATCTTGATTGCTGCAATAATCTTCTTCAAATCTGCCCTTAAATGCCTTAGAAATTTCTCTTGAATGCTCTCTTGATCATAGTTTTTCTATTAGGATGCTTTCATAAAAAATATTACGTTAAATTAAGTGAACTGACCTTGTATTTATACATATGTTAAGATTAATTCCCAAAACTCAAATATAACAAGCTGATATTGAATTATTGATTTGAAATCAATAAAATACAACCAAAAAAATATTTCAAAGAGGGGTCCTAGGTCGAAGTGAGGACCCATTCTCCATGTGGAAAATGGGTCCTAGGCCACTTAACTAGGAGACACATCAGACAAGGTGAAATGTTATGAAAAATAGGGTCCTAGGACTAAGTGAGGACCTATGGTGAATGGGTCCTAGGTCACTTACCTAAGACACACATCTTCCAAAGTTGAGTGTTGTGAAATGACATTTTTGAATGGCAGGTTTTGTCCCTCATAATTTGCATTTAATTAGCCTTGGATTTGAGTTAAAGAGGCCAATTAAGGAAAATTAACCTTTATCAATTAATAAAACCCTATATTAGTGTGAAAGTGTAAAGGTACACTTTACAACACCCTAAATAAGGCACAATACATTACAACACTAATTAAAGGCATCATTAAAATCATTTTATTATTAATTATTCCCAAATTAACTGAGAAAAAGGAATGATTTTTCTGTTACTAAATTTTTCCCCCACTTTAGTCAGAGTATGACCCCATGTCAAACCCACACTAAAGTGGACATTCAAGAAAATTATTTATGAAACAATGACAAAGATACACAATCATAGAACATCAAAGACTAGGAAGATCAATCTTAGACTATACAACGCAATGTGGAACACATCTAAGCTATCAGTTTTGAACTCACTCTGAGCTAGTGGAAGTTCATATTGTCCACTAGGTGAGTCTCCCAAAGGGTGACAATTGAGATTATCATATTAGGCTCCCATACCATTGAAACAAAGAAAATAGGTGGGCTTTGTTTTCACTTCTAGGGTTTTGGACCTAAAAGGAGAGAGGCTATTTTCTATCTTTCACTCAAGAATAAATCCTTGATATTCCAATGCAAAGGAGATTGAAATCTGGAAAAGGAAGTGTTCTATGGGATTGAATGATGTAAATGAGGGGTTCACTACCAAGTGTAAACTTGGAAAAGATTATGTTTGAAAAAATAGTGTAGTATGCCGAATGACTTAGAAATGCAAGAAAAATATAATAGAAATTTGTAAAACTAGAAATGCGCACCTAGAAACCGCCAAAAAATTGGGAAAAGCTTTAAAATTTTGGAAATGCTAAATTTTTGACCAAATGGGACTCATTTTCCAACCTGGCCAAATCAGTCCTAGATCCAAATTTCTATACGGGAGCCTATTTTGGGAGAAAGGCTATTAGAATCTGCAACTTGATCTAACAAACAACAATAGTTGGACTCATTCACCACTCTTGGTGAATCAATCCAATTTATCCTTTTCAAGATTTAAAAACTCTGATCTACACCTGATCTCCTGCCCTTCTCTTCTAGCTTGAGTTCTAGATTTGAAATTGTGAAAGTCACCTACAAAAGAGAATTTGGCTTGATTTGGTAATGGGGGGTTTTCCTTGGTCAAACCCCTAGTTTGGTAATTAAACCCTTAAAAAGATAGTGAAATGTGCATGAAATCCCTAGCCTTAAGTGTGTCTAAGACTAGGAGATTTGAAACATGATCTAATCCTATTCTAGCATGAGAAAATGTGATGCAAGAATAGAAATGAAGAGATGAATCATTTATTGAATCCCTCTTGTGCTATTTTGTCCTTGATGTCAATTTGTGATACATTGGCATTTTGGTGGTTACCTTCTCAGTTGATCTAATTTTACTTCGTTGATTATATTATATATGGTGGTACTGATCGTTTAACTCCATGTATAGATCTTAGTTAAGGCATTTTGGTTACTGGCTCTTTGTTTCATTGATCAGGTGATATGTTTCTGGTTTAACATTTGTGCTTCAGTATTTCAATTGATTACAAGTGATTGGTATGACCAACTCTTCTATAGGTTGATTAATTATGCTTGATCACTCACAAGCATCTTGATATTCGTCAAAGGTATATTTTCTCTATTTTTAGTTAGTGGCATGGGTATGAGGAATAGTTTGTTAATGATTTTTGAAGCTCTTGGTATTAAATTTTTGGCATATTATAAGGGGTTGATCATTATTGTGTTAATGGCATTCTGACCTTTACATGAAATTAGCCTTCATTAAACTTTACAAGGCATTGGAATGTATGTTACATTGCAATTTATATAGCATTGGACTTTATTAAGGTGGCAATCTGGCTTTGGTCAAATGTATATAAATCAACAATTATTTGTATTTGATTTGGATCCTTTTTTTGATATATATTTGGGCCTCAAGGCCGAAAACAACTATTGTTATTGACTTTTTCTATGTCACATTGCACGTGACTTAGCTTTAATCATTTGGAAATTATCATGCCTTAGGAAATCGACATGTGAAATCCGGTCTTTGATAAGTCCATGGATTTCAAAGGGCATAATGAGTTTTTTCATTATCACATAAGTCCTCTCGGACTCCAAAAAATTATCTCATTTACAAAGGATATCGAATGCTTGCTTCAAAAGTTTAGGGCAAATGTTTTTTTGTTCACACTGTTCACATTTTTGGACACCTATATGGCCACCATCATTGAGTTTTTTCTCCTCACAGCCGTTTCACTACTCATATTGTTGGCTGACTGTTCTTGGATAGCGAATAGGATTTGTAAGAAGACCATCACAATGGTCGCTCTGTGTGTCAGCTTCTAGCCACTAGTGAGGGCACATTTTTGAAAGATATCTTGGCCATTTCATCTGTATACAAATCTAGTAATCCTGTTTCTTGACAGCAAATTCGTTTTTCAGGTATTCATCTTTAGATTGCTCTCCAGATCTGTTACTTTGCAGTCAAGGTTATTTCGAGCTATGTTATCTCTCTTTTCCAAATCAAAAATGAAAAATGTCTATTGCTTTCAATAGAAAAGTTTAAAATGATTGGTTTTAAAATGTGACTGCAAATCTTTTAGAGATTATCATGACAATTTTAAAGGGTTTATAATTTTTGGTTATGGGAAAATCTAAATACTCTCGAACCAGATCAGTTTATCATTTGGGTTCATTTATAACATTTTTTGGCTGCATCTTCTGAAGGTCATCATATAAGTTTTGTGATTCGTTGTGTTTTGGATAGTGGGTATTTGTGAATCCTAAAGAATCTTCTCAGTTTCACTCTTGAAGTCATTGGTATCCGTTCTTAAATGATTCAGCTTATTGTTTCAGTTTCTTAAAAATTATAGTTATTATACTGGGTACTATTCATGAAATATCCTCTCAGCTTCATCTGGGTTCATGGGTAAGTGCTTCTGGGTATATTCTGTATGAGGTTTCAATTACTAAAATTATACTTCAGTTGCATTGCTATTACTACCAGGGTAAAATGGTTATTATTCTTGATTTTAAATAATGTGTTCTTATCATTTTTGAGTAAGCACTGCATCTGCAAACCGCTAGTGAAGAAAAGTTTTGTCACACCTCTATTTTTGCATACTGTTGGTCTATCCCTAACAGAAAGAAAGAATCCTTCACTCATGATCACTGCAACATCAAGAACTGTTGCTTAATAGTAGCATTGTAACCTGAAAATTAACTTTGTATAATTCCTTGAAAGTGGAAAATGAGCAACAGTTGTAATACTTCCTAAATATAATGATGATTTCTGTAAAAAGACAAAAGCAGGGAGATTAGGGCTCTATTATGACAGAATTTTTTTTTTGAAACAAGTGCATTACTATTAAGAGATGTGAAAGTCTATTCTGTTCTTTGATGCTGAAAATTTGGAAAACACAGTGTGTAGTCAATTTTGTAGTTTCTGTATGGAAAAAGGTTGAAAATCAAATAGTGAGAAAACAAAGAAAATATATATCAATGTAATAGATTTTTTGATGAGAAGTTGTATTGACACAATAACTAGATTATTTTCTTGAAGCTGTATCAAGATTTGATAATGGATGGAATCCTGAAGAGTCATTCTTGACTCTTGAGAATTCTATGCATTGTCTGTCAAGAGGCGCTTGACAGAAATAAGATAAATAAAGAGATCCTCTGTATTACTGTATGTTATATTAAAAAAAATATAAGGTATTGGTGCTCCTTGATATTGGTGTCTCTAAATAAAGGGGTTGGTGCTCCTTGAGTCAGTGCTAAGAAATCAACCATTAAGGCATTGTAAAAATTATTATTGAAATGAAAGCCTAAAAAAGGCAACAGGTTTAGGAGTGGTTTTTCTACTCCAGGAGGGTTTTCCACTCAACATATTTTGTGTCTATTTGTGTCTCTGTGATTCATTTACTTCAGTACTTTACTGCTTTAAAATGCAATGTTAAACTAATTATTTTAGTTTATATGATTGCATTCGAATACATGAATGATTCTATCATTGATAAATGAGAACATATGTATGGTTCTTTTCAGTTTTAGTTAAATTTGTTAGAGAAGGTATAAACACTAATTCAGCCTCCCATTTTCACCCAACAATTAGTATCAGGATCTAGGGTCTCTGCATTAGGGTCCCTTCCTCAGATGGTCTCTCCATCCTGAATTATCTCAGATTTGAGTCTATTCCTCAAAAATAAGTCTCTACATCATGAAGAAAATTTCCATGCAGAATAATTCATTATTTGATGGAACCCATTATGCATTCTCAGAAATTGAATGAGACTTATTTAATCCTCATTGACCTTGATGTTCCGAGTTAGCATTATTCTAAGTACACTGTATCTTACTTTTCCAACTACTTTTGATGAAAAGAAAGATATGGAAACCAATCAACAGAAACCACAGATCTTAGTGCTCCTGACTATGATGTTCACCAAAGTCATGTAACGTAGCTCACTCCCAGGGAAAATTTGGACTAAAATTGAAACTATTTTATCGTGGAAATGAAAAGGTAATATTCAAAGTCCACTCTGAAACTCCAACAGAAGAAATTAAATGAGGGAGATGATGAAAATTGTTCTGACTAATTTTTAGAAAGCTGTATTTGTTAGTAAATTATGGTATGGAGAAGAAGTCAAGGTGAATTCTGATGTCAAACTCAAGGTCATCATCAAACCACCAATAAAATACTCTGAAGCTAAGGTATCTACCAAGAAGAGGAAGAAACACTTTTACTCATCTTACCCTTGACAGCCTTCACAAGCACCTTTGACCAAATGGTAAAATGAGGATTAGTAAAAACAACACCACTACAAAAGAAGAAACATTTAATGTTGAAAGGAAAGAAAGTGATGAGTTCTCTGAATCAGAATCTTCTGATTCTAAAGAATCCCACTTTGTGAGGAAACTCAAAAAGGGTTCTGGAAAGTATAAGGGAAAACTTCCCTTCGAAT
>CM021110.1:416291027-416421534 GCA_007115665.2 Sequoiadendron giganteum | reverse complement strand
GAAAGAATAGGACTGTAAAAGAGATGGAAAGAACTATGTTGAATGAAACAAATATGCCAAAAATGTACTGGAAAGAAGTTGTTCATACAGCTGTCTACATTTTAAATAGAGTCCAGATCAGAGTGAAATCAAATTTCACTCCATATGAACTGCGGTATGGTAAATCTGCCTCAATTAAATATTTCAGTATATTTGGCTGCAAGTGTTTTATCAAGAGAGACGATGAAAAATTAGGAAGTTTTCAATCTAAGATAGATGAAGGTATTTTCTTAGGATACTCTACTCACAACAAAGCCTTTAAATGCTTTAATAATAGGCTAAACAAAACTGTTGAATCGGTTAATGTCAAATTTGATGAAAATCTGCTTTTAGATGTTGAACCTATGCAGGATGATGAAGAGGATGAATTTGAACTTGATATAATTTCTGAAGGCTTTGAAACTACAAAGCCTGAAACAAAACCAACAAGTCTTAAACTTGCTGAGGCAAAATCTGAAGATGCTGAAATTAGCTCAGAAAAATGTGAAACTAAAATTCCTTCAAAATCTCTTGCTAAAAACCATCCTAAAGATTTGATTATAGGAGATAAATCAGCAAGAGTTCAAACAAGGAAAATAATAGTTAATTATGATGAAAAATCTCACATAGTTGAGCTTATTGCTTTCTGTTTAATCACTCAGTTTGAGCCAAATTTTTTTGATGAAGCTCTAACTAATGAATGCTGGCTTAATGCAATGCAGGAAGAAATTGATCAAATTGAAAAAAATCAGACTTGGGATCTAGTCCCAAGACTAGATGACAAAAATGTCATAGGAGGCAAGTGGATCTTTAGAAATAAACATGATGAAAATGGTCATGTTGTTCGCAACAAGGCTAGATATGTCTGCAAAGGATATGCTCAGCAAGAAGGTATTGATTTCGGTGAAACCTTTGCTCCAGTTGTTAGGCTTGAATCAATTAGAATTTTCTTGGCATATTCTATTTTCAAAAATTTCACTATATATCAAATGGATGTAAAAAATGCCTTTCTGAATGGATACTTAGAAGAAGAAGTTTACATAGAACAACCTAAAGGGTTTACCTGTAAAAACAAACCCAATAATGTTTACAAGCTGAAAAAGGCTCTATATGGCCTAAAACAAGCTCCTAGAGCTTGGTACTCCATATTGGACAGTCACTTACTGCCAAAAGGTTTCATTAGAGGAGGAGTAGACATCAATCTCTATGTTAAAATTGAAGGATCTGATATTCTTGTAGTTGAAATTTATGTTGATGACACCATTTTTGGTTGCAACAATATTGCCTTGAGTAAAAAATTCTCACAAATCATGGAATCTAAATTCGAAATGTCTATGTTGGGAGAACTGTCATTCTTCTTAGGTCTTTAGATTTCACAACTTGAATTTGGCATTTTTTTATCTCAAGCAAGATATGCAAAAGAAATGTTAAAAAGGTTTCAAATGGATGAAAGTCATCCTGTAAGCACTCCAATCGCTACTGGCTGTAAACTTAGCAAGGTTGATGACTCTTATGTTGTTAACCCAACTGACTATAGGTCAATGATAGGCATATTATTATATCTAATAGCCTCAAGACCTGATATAATGCAAGTAGTTTTCATGGTTGCTCGATTTCAGGCATCTTCTGAGGAATATCACATCAATGTTGTGAGAAGGATTCTTAAATATGTTCAAGGCACAATTGATTATGGGCTCTGGTATCCCAGAAGCAATGATTTCTCTTTAGTAGCATATACTGATTATGACTAGGCAGGTTATCTAGATGATAGGAAAAGCGTCAGTGGTACTGCTTTCTTTCTTGGTGATATTTTAGTGGCTTGGCATAGCAAAAAGCAAGAATTTGTCTTGCTCTCCACTGCTGAAGAAAAATATATAGCTGCCACTTCTTGCTGCACTCAGGTAATTTGGATGTCACAAACATTATCAAATATGGGTATTGAGATTCCAAAAACTATTACTATTCTATCTGATAATACTAGTGCAATCAATATCTCAAAAAATCTAGTTATGCACTCTCGAACAAAACACATAGCTATAAAATTTCATTTTCTTCGTGAAAAGGTGTTGGCTAATGAGGTATCTATGCAATATGTTCATACACAAGCACAAGTTGTTGATATTTTTACAAAACCATTGGCTAAAGATAATTTTGAAAGACTTCGATCTAGATTGGGAGTTGTCTCTCAATCTCTGTTATCTTAATCAGTCTATCTCAGTGATAGGGGGAGCTGGTTAGCTCTTCCTACAACTCATTCTTTTCTACTCAAAGGTTATTTATGTAGTTTATTAACAATTTTGGTCTATCTTACTTCACTTCCCTTTATCCTTGTGTCAAAAAGGGGGAGAATTATGTGCATTCGGTTACAGCTCATTATTTGGCTTGGTGGCTCAATTTTTCCATCAAGGACAAAGGGGGAGTTTATTGAATCCCTCTTGTGCTATTTTGTCCTTGATGTCAATTTGTGATACATTGGCATTTTGGTGGTTACCTTCTCAGTTGATCTAATTTTACTTCGTTGATTATATTATATATGGTGGTACTGATCGTTTAACTCCATGTATAGATCTTAGTTAAGGCATTTTGGTTACTGGCTCTTTGTTTCATTGATCAGGTGATATGTTTCTGGTTTAACATTTGTGCTTCAGTATTTCAATTGATTACAAGTGATTGGTATGACCAACTCTTCTATAGGTTGATTAATTATGCTTGATCACTCACAAGCATCTTGATATTCGTCAAAGGTATATTTTCTCTATTTTTAGTTAGTGGCATGGGTATGAGGAATAGTTTGTTAATGATTTTTGAAGCTCTTGGTATTAAATTTTTGGCATATTATAAGGGGTTGATCATTATTGTGTTAATGGCATTCTGACCTTTACATGAAATTAGCCTTCATTAAACTTTACAAGGCATTGGAATGTATGTTACATTGCAATTTATATAGCATTGGACTTTATTAAGGTGGCAATCTGGCTTTGGTCAAATGTATATAAATCAACAATTATTTGTATTTGATTTGGATCCTTTTTTTGATATATATTTGGGCCTCAAGGCCGAAAACAACTATTGTTATTGACTTTTTCTATGTCACATTGCACGTGACTTAGCTTTAATCATTTGGAAATTATCATGCCTTAGGAAATCGACATGTGAAATCCGGTCTTTGATAAGTCCATGGATTTCAAAGGGCATAATGAGTTTTTTCATTATCACATAAGTCCTCTCGGACTCCAAAAAATTATCTCATTTACAAAGGATATCGAATGCTTGCTTCAAAAGTTTAGGGCAAATGTTTTTTTGTTCACACTGTTCACATTTTTGGACACCTATATGGCCACCATCATTGAGTTTTTTCTCCTCACAGCCGTTTCACTACTCATATTGTTGGCTGACTGTTCTTGGATAGCGAATAGGATTTGTAAGAAGACCATCACAATGGTCGCTCTGTGTGTCAGCTTCTAGCCACTAGTGAGGGCACATTTTTGAAAGATATCTTGGCCATTTCATCTGTATACAAATCTAGTAATCCTGTTTCTTGACAGCAAATTCGTTTTTCAGGTATTCATCTTTAGATTGCTCTCCAGATCTGTTACTTTGCAGTCAAGGTTATTTCGAGCTATGTTATCTCTCTTTTCCAAATCAAAAATGAAAAATGTCTATTGCTTTCAATAGAAAAGTTTAAAATGATTGGTTTTAAAATGTGACTGCAAATCTTTTAGAGATTATCATGACAATTTTAAAGGGTTTATAATTTTTGGTTATGGGAAAATCTAAATACTCTCGAACCAGATCAGTTTATCATTTGGGTTCATTTATAACATTTTTTGGCTGCATCTTCTGAAGGTCATCATATAAGTTTTGTGATTCGTTGTGTTTTGGATAGTGGGTATTTGTGAATCCTAAAGAATCTTCTCAGTTTCACTCTTGAAGTCATTGGTATCCGTTCTTAAATGATTCAGCTTATTGTTTCAGTTTCTTAAAAATTATAGTTATTATACTGGGTACTATTCATGAAATATCCTCTCAGCTTCATCTGGGTTCATGGGTAAGTGCTTCTGGGTATATTCTGTATGAGGTTTCAATTACTAAAATTATACTTCAGTTGCATTGCTATTACTACCAGGGTAAAATGGTTATTATTCTTGATTTTAAATAATGTGTTCTTATCATTTTTGAGTAAGCACTGCATCTGCAAACCGCTAGTGAAGAAAAGTTTTGTCACACCTCTATTTTTGCATACTGTTGGTCTATCCCTAACAGAAAGAAAGAATCCTTCACTCATGATCACTGCAACATCAAGAACTGTTGCTTAATAGTAGCATTGTAACCTGAAAATTAACTTTGTATAATTCCTTGAAAGTGGAAAATGAGCAACAGTTGTAATACTTCCTAAATATAATGATGATTTCTGTAAAAAGACAAAAGCAGGGAGATTAGGGCTCTATTATGACAGAATTTTTTTTTTGAAACAAGTGCATTACTATTAAGAGATGTGAAAGTCTATTCTGTTCTTTGATGCTGAAAATTTGGAAAACACAGTGTGTAGTCAATTTTGTAGTTTCTGTATGGAAAAAGGTTGAAAATCAAATAGTGAGAAAACAAAGAAAATATATATCAATGTAATAGATTTTTTGATGAGAAGTTGTATTGACACAATAACTAGATTATTTTCTTGAAGCTGTATCAAGATTTGATAATGGATGGAATCCTGAAGAGTCATTCTTGACTCTTGAGAATTCTATGCATTGTCTGTCAAGAGGCGCTTGACAGAAATAAGATAAATAAAGAGATCCTCTGTATTACTGTATGTTATATTAAAAAAAATATAAGGTATTGGTGCTCCTTGATATTGGTGTCTCTAAATAAAGGGGTTGGTGCTCCTTGAGTCAGTGCTAAGAAATCAACCATTAAGGCATTGTAAAAATTATTATTGAAATGAAAGCCTAAAAAAGGCAACAGGTTTAGGAGTGGTTTTTCTACTCCAGGAGGGTTTTCCACTCAACATATTTTGTGTCTATTTGTGTCTCTGTGATTCATTTACTTCAGTACTTTACTGCTTTAAAATGCAATGTTAAACTAATTATTTTAGTTTATATGATTGCATTCGAATACATGAATGATTCTATCATTGATAAATGAGAACATATGTATGGTTCTTTTCAGTTTTAGTTAAATTTGTTAGAGAAGGTATAAACACTAATTCACCCCCCCCCTCCCCCCCTCTCAGTGTATTTTCACTCCAACATGATTCACTTGAGATGATCTTCAATTATCCCAAATGAGCTCTAATGATTCTTGTACCTTCCTTAGGCTGAATATAGAGTGATAATGGAAGATGGATTCACTGAGGAAGCAAGTATTTAGGATTGGATTGATGGCTAGTTGCATCTCTCCAACCTAGAATCCATCATGATTCACCATAGGCTTCCATGATCAACCCTTGATAATGCTAGATCTTGATTTAAAGTGAGCTTGAAGACCTGCAAAAACACTTTAATGCTACTCCAAAGCTTCAACCTTACTTTCTCTAGAAACTTGAATTCTCTTGTGAGAACTTGCTTGAAGACTCTTGATACTTGATGCTTGAAAATGCTTTCTCAAAGTGCTTAAAGATTGATAAAAATGACTTAGAAGCTTTCTTTTATAGGAATCAACACCTAATTGACCATTATTTAGATCCAAAAGGCCGACATTCACCAAAAATTTGAATTAAATTGATCAATTCCCAATAAAATTTGAAAAGGCCCCAAAAGGGACTCATTCTCCACCCTTGGTGAATGGGTCCCACCTAAAGGTACTCATTCACCCAAGATGGTGAATGAGTCCAACCTTAATTTTTTGAGGTGGGTTTTTTATTTTTTTAGGATTTTGATAGCTTTTAAATGATTTTTAAGTGGAATGGGCCTCAAAAGTTCAATATAATGGGTCCTAAGGGCCTATAAATGATGATTTTGAAGGATAATTGATGCAAGGGTGCCAAAATGGGTCCAAATTAAGTTTGAAATCATCTCTTCTTTCAAGAGTGCATGATTTTATACAATACAACCATATCAAAGCTATCCTCCTAAGAACTTCAATAAGGCGCCACAATGCTAAGAAAGGCTCTCTAGGCAAGAAATGTGTATTATGCTAGGTGGTCTTGAATTTAGAGTTCGAGCTTCATAGGGATTATCGAGCTACATTATGCCAAACACCTATGAACATGGAGAAGGATCCATAAGAAGGTAAGGTGTGTTTTATATGGTGGCTTTTATTATGGTTTGAGCTTCACAAGGTTAGAAAGTTGTGTTATGCCAAACACTTATAAAAAATATACATATAGGTTTTTGTTTGAGGGGATCTTTTTTCATTCGTGTAAGTTCTTCTTCTTAGGGATCATTGTGCCTAATGTCTACAAGAGAGGACAAGTCAAGAGTTAAAGTTACACAACTTAGGGAATGCGGTGTGTCACACCAGTGCCACTGAAAGGAAATTCATATTCTAAGAAATATCACACTCTTGGATGACATCAAACCCAATGATACCACCAAGAAAAGGACATATCACAAGAAAAACGAAAATCACACCATGAAACATGAAAAGTGTCAAAAGATGTTATCGATGTATGCCCCAACGTTAAAGTGGTTGATAACACCATTGTAGTGAAAAATTTATGTAAAGTAGCCAATGTTCAATCCTAAGACATGAGAGCTTCCTTGGAAATCCCTATTCCAAGTCATATGTTTCTGAAATAAAGCTATGTCATGAAAATGGAGGGAGGGATTGCTTCCAAAAATATGTAAGGGATATATAGATTCAGGTTCATTATATCTTTGATAAAATATTATTATAGAGCTTAGAATTATCATCATACCCCAAATAATCATAAAATTGGAAGAATGTCATATAGAGAGTGAAAACAAAGAAAAAGGCTTTCGGGTCAACATGGTAGAGACCTAAATGTCTTGATGTCTTTCATCATCCCTAAAAGGAAAAAAAAATACAAATGAGAAATATAAAAGGTTTACGACATATAGAAGAATGTAGATACATATAAAGGAATGCACAAAAATAGAGAGAGATCTACATAAAGCAAAATAGTACAGGGGATCACATTATGCACATGCAATCACATAAAGGAACAAAAAAATGAAAGCAATAAAAAATATTGGTAAGGCACGTGTGATTCAACCTGTAGTAGGTCTTTTGCATACTAATCTCGTTTGATACATACAAAAGGTGGAAAACTATACAAATGGACAACAAAAAGTGTCGAACTAGGGGAAGCACCAAGTTCAACACTCTTACTAGTAGAATTGTAATTTAATTTCATAGAAGAGGAATACAATGAATTCACCTCATTATGCACGTGTTCATAAATATTTGCAATATAAAAATCATATAGATTAGTCACAATAGGAGGTCAAATGATAATGTATCTGGAAGGTTCCTTTTTCTATTGCGGTGAAGGTGTAGAATCATCTTGCATTTCTTTAGGAAAGTTAGGATTTTGATTTTCTATATTCCTTTTTTCTTCTTTAGTTTGTAACATATGAGGAATAGCGCAATTTCTACAGCTATTCTCTCTAGAATTTTGTTTTCATTTCAATTTGTTGTCAATTTGTAATTGTGTAGGAGCACGTTTATCAGCCATAGGTTTCTTTTCTTCCCTTATGTGAGGAATGGGAGGAACCATGGGAGGTTGTTCATCCACTTTCTCTTTACCTCTTTTTAAACATATTTGACTTTACGAGGCACAATAGGATTATTTTTTTTTCTCGTGGTCTATTATAAGAAATGGTAGGAGGATTTTTCATAGGCTTATCTTGGATATTTGGAACAGTTTTGGGTTCAATCGCGAGTTGTGGCATGTTTCTAAGGGATAGTTCTACTATGCGTTTTTCCTTAAAATTTTCATATTCTTTTAAAAAGTAGTCATCACGAGGTCTAATAGGTTCAATAGGCTCAGGCCCAAAAAATCCAATGAAAAGTTCCCACAAGAAGACATAGGATTAAAGCCACTATGGTGCACAATTTCATTGCCAAAGGGAAACTTTAAACAATTATGCATTATCGATGGGATGAAATTCATGGAGTGAAGCCATGGATAGCCTAACTTTACATGAAATTGGTCCAACGATGGGATTATGGCGAATGAGACACTTCATTTTTTCAATCCTACTTTTAGAGGGAGATTGATCGAGTCAATCATAGGACAAGAAAAAAATTAATAATTTTGATCCATACTTTTTGTTTATCATATGTATCTTGATAGATTTCATGCAAAAATATAAATTCTTTAGTGATCACACTCTCTACACAGACGAGCTCAATTAATATACCATTAGTAGTCTTGTCATTGATTCTTCCATCTATGTAAATAGGACCATTGTGTGCATGTTTGATTATGTATTTTTGTGAGAAATCAATATCAAGTGGCATTTTAGTTGAGTCCTTGTGAGGTTTAGCTTCAATAAAAAACACCACTTTTCAAACCATGTTATTTGTATTTTCATCCTTTATGTTTTCATCATCTGTTTTGACATTCATCACATCATTATTTGTTTCACTAGCTTTGATAAATGAAATAGTATGTTTCAGGATGTGTTTTGTAAAGATTTGTAGGTTTTGGTTACGAGGAGCTATAAAATTATTACCTTGACCATTCACACCTCCAATTAGAAGATGGATAGAATAAACGAGGTCTTGAAAAAGATGTTCAAGATGCTTAAAATATTTCATATCATGTCCATTTTTTCGAAGGTAATGGCAATAAGAATTTGGTCTATAGCCTACGGGTAATGGTTTATAAGAATCAGAAGCTCTGACAACAGTTAAGGAAAGAATATTCTATTCCATGAGCTGAAACATGATATTATGAAGGGTGTCAGGTAGAGGGGTAAATTTGAACTATTCCTATCCCTAAAGGCAAAATTATTTTTTCATCTTTATGGCAGCCACTTGGTTATCAACTTGTTGATTTGGTTGAGAGGAATTAAGTTGTGAAAATCCCCTATTTTGTTTCTTGAAAGGCTGGTAACTATTTTGAGGTGCAAATTCAAACTTTTTAGGACTAGGATTTTTCACATCACGACCATAAGACAAGTTCTGATAGTCAGAAAGGGCTATACATAACTGTTTGAAGGATGAGAATTTCAACATCTCAAGTTTGGTTTGGATTTTTCTTTGTAAATTGGCAATAAACATTTGTTGAAGGTCGAAATTGAGAATCTTAATTATTATTTGTGAATAAAGCATTTGGTATCTCGCTATGAAATTGGTCACTTTATCACCATCCTTTTTCTCGCATTTCATTAAATCAGCTAGGGCAATCTTGGGACCCATGTGAATGTGGAAAATGGTTGTAAAAGGCATCAAGAAGCTCATTGAATGAACCAATTGAATTATTTGGTAAGGAATAAAACCACTCCAAAGTAGTGTCTTTCAAGGATCTAGGGAAGAGTTTAGCCAATAGTTTATCTTCAAAGATGAAATCACTACATAGGGTTGTATAAGTGGAAACGTGGCTAATAGGATCTCCTTTCTGACTATATTTCTCAAATCTACGAACCGCTATACCTTGTGACATTTTTTCTCTCAATATCTCTAGGGATAACGGGTTGGTTTTGATAAATTGTGAAGGATTACCATTGTTGTTTTTATTTAGGTTTGTGATTTTTTGTTGAAGGGATGCCATGTTTTGTAAAAGTGTGTTAATGATGGAATCATTGTTATTATTGTAAGGCAGAGGGGTGTAAGGTGGAGTGGTCTATTTATGTGGAGGGAAAATGAATTTTGAATTTGTGAGGGAGGATGGTTGAGGAGATATAGTATTTTAATGCACAAATCTAGAAGGATTCCTTGTGGAAATACCTAAGGAAGTGATGACATTTCTAGTAGGATTAATGGTTGTGGTAACTTGAGTACTCTAATGTATGTAGGAATGGAAATGGAAATTGTAGGAGGAATTGAATTTTGACCTTGGCTTTGACTATACCCCAAAGCTTGAGTATAAATAGTCATGGTAGGAATGGTATTTTTAACATCATGCACATTGGTTGTGTGTAGGCAAGTCAAGGGAAATGAATGATGCATGCTATGATCCATAGGGGGTTGATTATCAAGACTATTAGAAAGAGTTAGAAAACCCAAGATCCATGATGAATTGTGTATTTTGGGATGACATGAGCCTTGAACTATGTCTCAGAATAGTATTACTAATAGTACACCAAGTTGTAAAGCTCATACAACAAGGTAAAGAGTAATGCAATGACCTAGAATTTAATGTGTAAATGTAATTTTAGATTCTAAACAAGGTAATTTTCTAATTACACTATGCAAAAATTTCAAAATGAAGTCTTGTTAATGCAATTTTGAAATCACACAATAAATTAAATGTACCAAATTAAGCTAGATATGATGAAATTAATGAAACAAAAAATTTGCAAACATTAATAAAAATCTAAAAGAAGCAAACAAAATTGCATAAATGAAGATTTTAATGCCCAAAAATTTAGATTATGACCCGATCAGGGACTCATTTGCCCTAGGGGAAATGGGTCCTATGTTTGGGTTTTGAAATAGATTTTTACATATTTTAAAATTATTTTTAGTTGTTTTTAGATTCAAGTTTGATACAACTATTATCCAATTTCACTATTAGCTCAATTAGGTAGAGCTCTTGGAGTTCTAAAATAAAAGAAGGGTTCATTTTAGTACTGCTATATTCATTTATGTGAGCATAAATTTTTTTAGAAAGGATTACATTATCAAATTTCTATATTGCACTAATATAGATGCAAGTAGCATATGAAATATTGTACAAATCTTTTGGGTATGTGCAAGATCATCATGGAAAAAACAGGCCCTTAAGTGGCAATAAAATTTAGAAAAATCAGAGTTAGGCAACTTGACGTAAAAATTTGAATAATTTATCTATATTATATAAAAAATATGTAAGAATATAACCTGTATCAAATTGAATGTAGTTTCTAAACTTCTAGGTTTATTTTAAAAAATAAAAAATCTATTTGGTGAAAATTTGAAATTTGAATGTAGTAGTACTTAAATTTTAGGGAAATAATAAGAAGTGGGTATCTATTTGACCACCCTAACGACAATAAAATGATAATATTTTAGATATAAGTAGAGGAATCATATCCCAATGTGATGGATATTTTTTTGTAATTTTTTTCCAAGTAAATAATTAATTATGATTTTTTTATTACAACTTTTAAAAAATATAAAAACTCGTACGTCTGACAACCTTAACTTGGTTAGAAATTCATGAAATTCAATGTTTTCTTTTTAATACTATAGTATGCAAATCATAGAATGTGATACATGTTTCAAATTCAAAAAATGTGATAATGTTTGAAAGTTATAGATGTTTTTCAATCAGCCTATCAATCAGGACTTTAGTCGTAATTCAAATAGAAAATGAATAATAATTATTTATTAAATTCAAAGTAAAGCATAGTTTATATTGGTGGAAATCTTAGAATCTCCTTTAAAAACCCTTTTTGGTTCATCATTTTTGGGTAAAAAAAATGTCATCAACCATATGGTCCATCATATCACTTACATATCACCACTTTTTAGCCCATCATGATCCTACACATACCCTTTTCAAGAAAAGTAATCTTTATTAACAATGTAAATGTATAAGGTCTCACACAAGCCATGACACTAACTATCTTAAAATAGAAGAAGGAAAATATTATACATTTATAGATATTACTGAAAAGGAGTGAACATAAAAGGAAGAAAGACCAGTCATTGCCTGAATGACTGGTTCTAGTTGAGTTACCCTACATTTTTCCCCGTCTTGTACTTGTCCTTCATTCAATTCTCTTGTCCTTGTCACTCCTAATTGTCTTCATCTGAGAGGGAAGGTTTTGTTTGAGCAATGAAAGGTCTTAAGTCCTGATATGCACATATCTCTATAAAAATACATTATAATCCTCATGTGCAATAGAATAGTTACCATCATCTAGATGTCCAAGAAAACAACAAGATTATCAAATGCATCTATCATACACACATATTTTTCTAATATGTTTTCTTCCTATGTAGAAATAGGGAAAACTATGTTACTATTTTGTTTCATCTGATTTCCACATGTGGAGTAAAATGGGCTCCCATAAGGATTGACCTCCACATGTTGTCATATTGTTCTCTTAAAAGAGGAATTAAAAGGTAATTCATCTACTTGCGATAAATTGAAAAGGCACACATCAATAATGGTAGTAAGTACTTGTCACTGTCATAAGTAATATGTACTTGTTCAGGGAAGAACCATAAATTGAAATGGATTACAAAAAGGAAGTGATACATTAAATGTACTCAGATAGTGAGGACTTTGTGTCTCATCATTGAGACAAGTTCTATTACATCAATTCTTCTCTGCTGTATTGAAAAAAGGAGATGAATTTGAAATTAAATGATGCTGCAAGTAGGTATCAATATAGGTCAAATATCTTTTGGAGTAGTAGCATAAAAGAGCTCAATAACAACAAATAAGAGAAAAGGACATCAATGACAAGAAAGAGTAGATTGTTACAATCATGGATATAAGAGTAGTTCATATGAAAAAGATAGCCATTATAATTGTATTAAATGGGGCAGTGACCTATAATGCACAGGGAGTACTCACACTTTATAAAAAGGTCAATATTCATTCATTAAAATTCAATTACCTTAGGTCATAGGGTAATTCAGTGATATGAGTGCTCTTGGTCATAAAATTCAATGTGAGAGTTTAGTTTTCCTTTTCTTGCTGCATTAGTTTTGTGGAAAGAGGAAAAACAACAAGAACAAAATGAAGCATGATAGTAATCAATACAATCAAAAGAACAAAGGATCAAAGTTTGGTATTGTTTTAAAGTTAAAAGTGTGATTGATATTTAAATACAGTGCTACTATCTCAAAATGGAGCAAGAGATAACCTCTCCTTTATGGAGCATTTGTGTTATATATTGCTACACTAGTAATACTTATCATTCATGCATCAAAGAAAAATAATGAGGGTGATAGAGGACAATTCACTTTTGAGGAACAGTTTGAAGACTAATGAGTGTTGTCCTAGATAGGATGAACAATCTCATTCATCATTAGGATAGAAATTGCTAGCATCCATCATTTTTTTTTTGTAGTTGTAAGGCCATGGCCGAAATAATGTAACTTAAAGAAATGATGGTTAGACGAAAGTATATGAGGTTCTTCAAAGTACAACCACCATTCATGTCACTATTAAGTGTTGACTCCATAAACCAGTTGTGATATCTATCAATGCTAGTCATAAATTACTAATATCATAGTACATAAATCATCTTATAACAGAGGGAAAGGTTGTGTCTATGTTGAACATGTATGACATCAAAGGTATATGGATAGACCTATGAATTATGTAAGAAGTGGAAAAAAAATGGAGGGAAATATCCATACCTTGAAGTTCAGACTATGAAGACCAATGACAATATGACAAAAAAAGAGAAAAATGAAATACAATGCATTAAAATGGGTATGTTGAACCAATCACATAGTTTTTATAGGAACTAAATAAAGACAAAATTAAGATGCAGGGTTATCCAATGGTCATTCAGAATGAATCAGTGGATCAACATCTTGAAAGAATGAAATTTCAAATCTATTGTCATAAGAAATGATGCAAGAATTCAACAAGGAAATATATTTTCTCATATATATTGTAACATGTTTGAGGTTTTCTGTAGTGGAAACAAATACAGAAGAAAGAGAGAGGTTCAATTTTTCAAAAAAAAACTTTCAAAAGAAGTGAAATATAGAGTATGAGGCTACGACCACTAAAATCAAAGTCTTGTGGTTTTTACAAACACCATCAGAAATATACAAAATATTTCAAGTTTTAAACAAATACATATTTTGCAAAAAGATAACCCAGAACATGAGAGAGAGATCAAGCCCACAAGCAGTGTTTGACAAAGATAAGGAAAGAAAATGGTGCAATTTCTGTAGGAAATAGCTTACCCAGTTTGCCTTTGCAGCTCGACAATTCTAACAACCTTCATTATCAATCCAGAAACCCTTGGCAGTTGAGTTCTTGAAGTTTCCAGAAGGTGAGAAATACAAATGAAGAATGCATTGAATGTTGCCTTGATTTTTTTCTTGTTAGGATTTGAAAACCCTAACATGTGCTGACTAACTTAAGGTATTTTTTTCCTTATGATTAAACTTTGAATTATAAACTAATATCCTCATGCCGAACAATAAGTCTTTTTCCTTTGATTAAAATTTAATCACAAACTTATACCTTATGGTAGGTATGCCACATGTGTATTATCTTGCAAGGGAATGGTCAAGAAAATTATTTTTGACCTTTTATTTTGCTCAATTGATAAATGTAAATAACATATTTTAAGTGATGTTGTTATGAATCACTTAGATATTGCTATATTTATGCAAAAATGTAATGATTAATGCAAGATAGGGGATACACATGTGATTAAAGGATATGGTCAAAAGGGGGTGTAATTGAACTTTATGGGTAAGGAGAGATATGTTGAGAGTTTATGCTTTGTAAGCATCTAGGGAAGTTTTTCTTTAGTTTGCAAACACATGGAGGAGATTTAGGAGGTTTTTTTGACCTTTTAAAAGCATTGGAGAGCATCTTGGAGGTTGTTTTGCATTTTTTTATGGTGGACTTGGTCAAGTTTGACCTTTTAATGCATATTGAAGCCTTTGTGGAGTGGATATAGTTGCTAGATTTTAGGCTTTATTGGGGTATCCGACCCAAGAGGTTTCTAGGAGCTATTTTGATGGGTTTTGGTTGGGAGTTGGATATAGCCACTAATGTGACTCATTTGTAACTAGTTCTCACTTACGTTTTTTCTGTCTTGTGAATCATTTTGAAGTCTTTGGAGAAAAAAAACAGAGTTTGTAACTCATGCATAGTCCTGTACAATATTTGACACCTTGAAAATCAATGGAGATAAGCATTTTACCTTCTCATCTTCTAATTTATCGTGTGAATTTTCAATGATTGATGTCATTACATGTGAAGTTAATATTTTCCTTGTTATAGTGTCTCATTAGTATCACATTTGAGTAGAAATATAGGTGAGTTTGCAAGTTGTGAGTTGTATCGTGTTGTAGTTAATTCAAGCTATGAAAACATTTTTCCTTCTTGAATTGAATGTATGGGTCTTCTCATGAAATATTCATACAAAACATATAACTATTTTGAGTTGTGCATATTTATCTTGTTAATTGATTGGAACTATTAGTGCAACTAGCTTTATAGGTTCAAGTAATGTTTAGGTGCATCACCATAGGAGTATTTTTTAGTTTATGTACTCCTTCTACCCCTTTTCCCAGTAAAAGAATTAGATTTAGGTGAGAACCAAGAGGAAGTCGACCTTCTCCGAAGGTTGACCCCTATTTTTTAAATCCCACACTTTAGGAGGTCTTTCCATGTTACACTGAATGGTTGAACATAGTTCAACAAAGGGTGCATTTTCAGTAGATAAAAACAAGAAGTTTCAATTTGATTTTTTGTAGAATGCAATGTGAAATACAATTGAAAAATCTGACAAAATGATAACATAGAAGACCTAGTTTGATATGCAATTTTATTTCAATTTTCAAATGCAAGTTAATATGATGTAGATGATATGAAAGAGTGCTATTGTTTTTGTATTTTTTATATTTGAAGAAACCAAAATATGCAATCCCAAAACCTTTAATGATATGAAAAGTTAATTGCAAATTAGACACCCTAGATGAGACCCAATCCAATTCAAATGAATGCAAATGAATGCAAGATCTAAATCTAGGATGAAATAGAAATCGAGAATTGGAAAATGCAATGATCAAAGGTTGGACTCACCATAATGAAACATCAAAAAAATATATAGGTTTATCAAATTGAAACAAGTATGATGCACCTGTTTCTCCTAGTTTTACTCAATTAATAAGCTATAGTATGCAAATGCGAAACAAAAATGAAATATAAAAAACATAATAATCAAAAGGAAGATATGGAAAGGTTCAAATTTTGTGTACTTATCAACAAATATTGTTTTTCAGACCTCTTTGAGGAATTATTCGCCCTATGGTGAATGGGTTCTAGCTAGGGGTCCGGAAAATAATTTTTTGGTTTCTATTCTAGTCATTCTACACTTCCAAATTCTGGTCGGACACTATAAAAAATATTGAAATAAAACCTCTAGCTCAGCTTCCATGATTTCACAAGTTTTCTTGCATCTTTCATAACTTTGCAACTTTCTTCAAATTTTCTTTCCAATTGATCGTTAACCTAAACCTACAATCACGCATCAAAGAGAGGAAAAGTTGTTTGTTAAGGAATAGGGGTTTTCCTTGGTCAAACCTCATTTTGGTAATTAAACCTTGAAATGAATGAAACCATAAAGGAATAATTAATGAACAAAAATATGCAACAACTCACCAAACGTTAATTGAAACCTTGGTGTATAAATCTGCAAACTTACACGAAGTAGCCTCAATGAGTGTAGATCTTGATCATGAAACTTGATGTGAAACAATGCCTTTGATATGCTTGATAGATACTGAACACTATATCATAACATTATCTCAAGAAACATGCATGATGAAATACATCATTGGCATGACAGGATGAATCTTGTTTGCTGCAATAATCTTCTTCAAATCTATCCTTGAATGCCTTAGAATTTTCTCTTGAATTCTCTCTTGATCATAATGTTTTTATTAAGATGATTGCATAAAAAATATTAGGTGAAATTAAGTGAAATGATCTTGTATTTATACATATACCAAGATTAATTCCCTAAATTCAAATATCAGAAGCCGATATTGAATTATGGATCTCAAATCATTAAAATATTTCCAAAAACATATTTCAAAGAGGGGTCCTAGGTCTAGGTGAGCACCCATTCACCATGTGGTAAATGGTTCCTAGGCCACTTACCTAGGACACACCTCAGACAAGGTAACATTTTACGCAAAAAGACGGTCCTAGGACTAAGCGAGGACCCATTCTCCATGTGGAAAATGGGTCCTAGGTCACCTACCTAGGACGAATATCTTCCAAGATTAAGTGTTGTGAAATGGAAGTTATGAATGTCAGGTTTTATCCCTTTAAAAATGCAATTAATTAGGCTTGGATTAGAATTTAAGGGAGCAATTAAGGAAAATTAACCTCAATCAATTAATAAAACCCTAGGTTAGTGTGAAATTATAAACGTACACTTTACAACACCCTCAATAAAGCACAATTAAGTCCATCTATTTAAAAGGGCCCTAAACTTAATGTAAATGTGTAAAAAAAATTACAACACTAAATTAAAGCATTGTTAAGCTCATTTTATTGTTAATTATTCCCAAATTAAATTAAAAAAAGGATAATGTTTTCATTACTATAGTTTGGCCCACTTTAGTGAGACTATGACCCCATGTCAAACTCACACTAAAGTAGAAATTCAAGAAAATTATGTATGAAAAAATGACAAAGATACACAAACTTACAACATCAAAGACCAAGAAGATCAAGCCTCGATTGTTCAACTTGATGTGGAACACATCTAATCTATCACTTTTACACTCACTCTGAGGTAGTGGAACTTGAGGCTGTCCACTACATGAGTATTCCAATAGGGTGGAAAATGAGAGAATCATATTAGGCTTGCATACCATATCAAATCCATCCTCCTAACAACTTCAATAAGGCACCACAATGCTAGGAAAGGATCCATAGGAAAGCAAGGAATGTTATGCTAGGTGGCCTTGAATTTAGGGTCCGATCTGCATAGGGTTGAATAAGTTGTGTTATGCCAAATACCTATGAACATGGGGAAGGATCCACAAGAGATAAAGGTGTGTTATTCTTGGTGTCCCTTATTAGGATTTGAGCTTCACAACATTAGCAAGTTGTGTTATTCCAAACACTTATGATCATTATACATATAGGTTTTTTTTTTAGGGGATCTTTTTTTGTTAGTGTAAGCTCTTCTTCTTAGCGAACATCATGCCTAATTTCTCCAAGAGAGGAAAAGTCAAGAGTAAAAAATTAACTTAGGGAGTGCAATGTGTCACAACAACACCACTAAGAGGAAATTCATACACTAAGAAATATCACTCTTGGAGGACATCAAACCCAATGACACCACCAAGTAAAGGATGCATCACATGAAAAAAATAAAATCACACCATGAAACATGATAGATTTCGAAAGATATTAATGATGTATTCCCCCACTTTAAAGCATATGCTAACACCATTATTCTAAGAAATTGCTTTAAAATAGCCAATGTTCAATCCTAGGACATGAGATATTTCTTAGAAATCCCTATACCAAGTCATATGTTTCTGAAATAAAGCTACGTCACAAAAAAGGAAGGAGGGGTTGCCCCAAAAAAATTGTAAGGGTCTATCGATTTAGAGTGAGTATATCTTTGCTATAGTGTTGTTATAGAGCTCAAAAATGTCATCATTCCCCAAATACTCATAGGACTAGAAGAATGACACAAATATAGATAAAACAAGGAAAAATCCTTTTGGGTGAACATGGAAGTGACCTAAATGCCTTGACGCCTTGCATCATCCCCAAGAGGAAAAAAAAAGAAAAGGGAAAAAGGTAAAATGTTTGCTACATACAGAAGAATGTAGATACAAATAGAGGAATGCACAAAAATAGAGAGAGATACATCAAATGAAATAGCATGTGGGATCACATTATGCACAAGCAATCACATAAAGAAACTTGTAAAAAAATGAAAAAAAATAGTAAGGCACATGTGAGTCAACCTATAGCATGTCATCTACATCCAAATCTTGATCAGTATATACGCAAGCTGAACAACTAGGAAAAGGGACATAAACAAGTGTTGAACTAGGGGAAGCACCAAGTTCAACATTCTTATTAATAGAATTGTCATTTAAGCTTATAAAAGAGAGAAAAAATGAATTCAAGTCATCATGCACTTGTTCATCAATCTTTGTAATATCAATTTCATCATCTAGATTAATAACAATAGGAGGTCGAATGATAATGTCTCTTGAAAATTCTTATTTACATTGCAACGAGGGTATGGGGTCATCATGCATTGCTCTGATCAAGTTAGGGTTTTTATTTTCTATGTTTCTCTTTTCTTCTTTATTTTGTGACATACGAGAAATAGCACAATGTCTATGCCTAAAATCTCTAGCATTTCGGTTTAATTTCAATCTATTGTCAATTTATAATTGTGTAGGAGTAGTTTTATCAACCATAGGTTTCTTTTCATCCCTTTGGGGAGGAATGGAAGGAACCATGGGAGCTTGTTCAACCAATTTTTGTTTACCTTTGTAAAATTGTTTGAATTTAGTAGACACAACAAGATTGTTTTGGTTTTATCGTCGTCTATTATAAGAATTTTAGGAGGAATTTCCATATGCTGCTCTTGGATATTTGGAAGAGGTTTTAGTTCAATCACTGGCTCGTCAAGGATAGGTGGCTCAATTACTGTTTGGGGCATTTTTCTAAGGAATAATTGTTTTTCCTTAAAATTTCGATATGCTTTGAAAAAATAGTCCTCACGAGGTCTAATAGGTTCAATAGGCTTAGGCAAAAATAAATCCAATGAAAATTTCCCATGGTAAATCACAAGATTAAACGCACTACGGTGCATAGTAAAGATCTCATTGCCAAAGGGAAACTTTAAACACTTATGCATAGTTCTGTCAGGATGAAATTCATGGAGTGAAGCCATGGATAGCCTAGATTCACACAAAATTGGTCCCATGATGGGATGATGGTGAATGGGACACTTAATGTTTTTAGTCTCAATTTTAGAGGGAGATTGATCGAAACAATTGTAGGAAAAGAAGAAAACATTATGCGTTTTGATCCATGCTTTGAAATTTTCATATCTTGATATTGTTCATGCAAAAATAGGAATTCTTCAGTGATAAAATTCTCTACACCAGAGGGGATCAATTAATATCCCATTAGTAGACTTGTCATTGATTCTTCTAGCTATGTAAAGAGGACCATTGAGTTCATGTTTGATTATGTCTTTTTCTAAGAAAGAAATATCAAGTGACATTTTGGTGAAGTCCTTACGGGGTTTAGCTTCATTAAAGTTGATTGAGTCATGTATATTATTATTCTCTTGATTGTTTAAGTTCTCATGAAGGAAGTAGTCGAGGCTATTGAAAATTTGCATTTCGTTTGCAGTTTTAAGCATTTTCCATAGATCTTGTAAAGTAGGAATGATACTAATGTACATGCTTTCAATAATCACAAGGTCTTGTAACTTTTCTAGGCATTAATCTATTATTTTTATGTTTTCTTTCAAGATATGAAAAACATCATGCACATTTATTGTCGGTAAGGAATTCATGGGAAATTAAGTGTGCATGTTATGATCCCTAGGGGGTTGATTATCAACACTATTAGTAACAAAGTTAGAAAACCCAATATCCATGAAGAATGGTGTATTGTGGAATGACATGAGTCTCTAACTACGTCTCACAATAGAATTGGTAATAGGAAACCAAGTTGTAGAGCTCATACAAGTTTCACAAAACTCAATGCCAACCCAAAATGGAAAGAGTGTAAAGTGCAATGCAATGACCTAGAATGTAATGTGTAAATGCAACTTTTTAGATTCTAAACAAGGTAATTTTCTGATTACACTACGCAACAATCTAAAAAATGAAGCCTTGTAAACACAATTTTGAAATCACACAATGCACTAAATGTACCAAATTAAGCTAGATATGATGAAATTAATGAAACATAAACTTTGCAAGTAGTAAGATAAATCTTAAAGTAGCAAATAGAATTACAGGAATAAAGATTTTAATACCCAAAAAATTATATTATGACTTGATGAAGGAATCATTCGCCCTATGAAAAATGGGTCCTAGATTAGGGTTTTGAAAATGATTTTTACAAATTTTAAACTGCTTTTTAATCGTTTTCAGATTCAAGTATGTTAAAAAAAATTTAGTTCGATTTTCTATAGAATGCAATGTGAAATTTAAGTGCAAAATATTGTTGGAAAAAGCGCTTCAATGCTTACCAATATTGAAATCCTGAAGGAGAAATATCGGTGAGAACTTTGGAATGTCTTGCTGATGAGAAAATAACTTGGAGAGATCAGATCACTGTGACTTTGGATCTTTCTTGGCAATGAGAATAGTTGGCGTGACCCTATAGAAGTCTCAGTGATATTGACATGACCAGATTAGTCGGGCTGACATCTCTAACTCGCTCTGATGGCAAATGTTTGGGTGACGAAGATGATCAGGGAGATTCTTGGCGATGAATGCATCAGGAAGACTTATGTTGTCGATGTGATCTCTTGATCTCATGTTGATGGTCTTTCTCTCACTGATGTATCTGCTCTTGGTGAATGATCGACGTGAATCTTACCGATATGTGCATTCATAGTGTTCGATGTGACATCGGGGATACATGATTGACTAGTGTGACTTCGCAGTGTGTTGTTGATAGCGATTGTCTTGCCGATGGTTCTGAGATCTGGGAGACTTCACCAAAGTCTGAGTGATAGACCAAAAGGATCTGATGCCATGTGCGATAGCCCGTGGACATTCTGGGATCAATGAGACATTTTTTTGTCTCACCGATGAGTGATAAAGTTGAAATCGGTTGACCAAGCATTTCTCCTACGTGTTGTGTTTTGGACCAATGAGTGACAAAATGCAAACCGATTGGGTAGTTGAACTATTGTGACCATTTTCTTATGGGAAATGAATAGACAGCTTGAGAAAGTGATGAACAGTTCAGTCGTGGGTCTAGTTTGGTTGGTTAGTCGAATGATCAGTGAGTGAATTTCATTGTATGTTGAATGAAAGTATTGTAACAGTGTAATTTGATACAAGGTTGATCAAGGAAATGTTGCTGATATAGAATTGTCATCTGAAAAGAAGAGCCTGTAACTTGTATGTAATTTGTTTACTATAATATAAGTGATCTTTCTTTGGTGTGGTGGGTTTTTCTTCTGTAAGGGTTTTCCCACGTAAATTTGGTGTCAATTGTGTTATGTTTTTATTTCTCATTTTTATTATTTCTCTTATGTGTGTCTTAATGAAATATACTTGTAAACATTAAAAGGCATATCTCTCTTCTCGTCTAAGACTTGGTATTAGGAAAAAAAATTCCGCAATTGAATTTTTCTAACAAGTGGTATTAGAGGCTAGGTCGTTGTGTTATCGTTGTGGGTAGATTGGTTTTCTATGTGATTTTTTGTTCAGTGGGAGTTTTGTAGAAGTCTTGAATTTTTCTACTTACATATTAAGATGGTAGTGAAAAGTACGTTTGGAAGGATTGAAATTGAGAAATTCAATGGCAGCAACTTTGAGTTGTGGAAACTTAAAATGGAAGACCTATTGGTGGATCATGATATTTGGATTGTTGTGTCTGGAATGAACCCTACAACCATGAAGCAAGAAGATTGAGATCTTGTAGATCGAAAAGAAAAAGGGTTGATAAGACTCAGTTTGGCAGACTTTGTTCTCCTGAACATTCGTGAAGAGAAGAGTGCCTCTAGGTTGTGGAAAATACTGGGAAGTATTTATCAGGGCAAGTCCTTAGTAAATAAGTTATTTTTGAGGAAGAATTTGTACTCATTGAAGATGGAGGGAGGAACATTTGTTGCTGATCACTTAAATACCTTTAACATGTTAATTTCTCAGTTAACATCTGTAGGTGTGAAGATTGAAGAACAAGATCATTGTATGCTCTTGTTATGTTCTTTGCTAGATTCTTGGGATCACTTGGTGATGGTGATTGGGAGCACAACAACCACTTTCAAAATGGAGGATGTGGTTTCTTCTTTGTTATTAAAAGAGATGAGAAGGAAATCTTCTAAGATGGTGAAGGAGGCTCTTATTGTTTGAGGTAGATCAAAAGAAAAAGGCAAGAAAAAGAACAAAATGTCCAAATCAAAATAAGAAGGGAGATCAAAGTCTCCTAGTAAGAAGCCCAAGGTGAAGTGCTGAAACTATGGGCAGCCTAGTCATGACCGAAAATATTGCAAAGAGGAGAAAAATAAGTGGAAGAAGAATTCTTCTGACAATGATTCTTCTCAAAGTGATGCAGATGACTTTATTGCAGCCTTGGCAAATCAGGCATCAGATGATGTCTAGCTGATTTATTCTGGAGCATTATTTCACATGAAATCTCATAGGGACTGATTTACTAAGTATGAAGAATGTGATGGTGGAAAGGTGCATCTAGCAAGCGATTCATCTCTAGAGATAGTTGATCATGGAAGAGACAGAATTCAGTTTCTTGATGGTAGAATTAAGGGAATTGATGGTGTCATGCATATACTAGGTTTGGCTCAGAATTTACTTTTTGTAATCAAGTTGAACGATGTTGGAGTGAAAGTCTCGTTCTCTAGCAATGATTGTAAAATGACTAGAGGCTCGATGGTGCTAGCTAGGGGTGCCTAAATTGGTACACTATTCAAGTTGGATGCACTAGCTGTTCAATGCAATAGTGTCTCTGCAAAGTCAGAGAAGGTTGTTCGTAAAGAGAAGAATGAAAATGTTCCTATTGGAGAAAATTCCTTGGAAGTGAAACTTCTAGCAAAAAAATCTATGCTCTGGCATTAGAGGCTCGGCCACATTGCTGAAAAAGGTTTGAAAGCGTTGAAGAATAAAAACTTATTTGAGGGGCTTGATGATTGTAATATCGATTTTGAATTCTGTGAACATTGTATATATGGAAAACAACACCATTTTTTATTCTAATCTTGTCCTCATAAATCTTTTGGTGTTCTAGATTATATTCATTTTGATGTTTGTGGTCTAGTGGATGTTCCTTCGTTATCGAAGTATAAATATTATGTTTATTTTATTGATGATTATTTGAAAAGGGCATTTGTCTATTTAAAAAAAAGTAAATCAGAAGTGTTTAGTCATTTTAAGGAATTTAAAAACCTTGTGGAAAATCATACTGGAAGAAAAATAAAGTGTCTGAGGACTAAAAATGGTGGTGAGTTTTGTTCTAATGAGTTTGAAATGTATTGCAAAGAGCATGGGTTTAAGAGGCATAAAAAAACACCTTACACTTAGCAGCAAAATGGAGTAGTTGAAAGGTTGAACAGGACATTGATGGAGAAGGCAAGAAGTATGTTGAGCAATGTTGGTCTGGAGCAAATGTTTTGGGTTGACGCTGTGGATACAAAATTTTACTTATTGAATTGATCACCTTCTCCAACACTTGTTGATATAACACCTATGGAATCTTGGTCTAATAAGAATCCCTCTCTCAGACATATTTGTTTCTTTGGCTATGAAGAATATGTTTATGTGCCAAATGTGAAAAGATCTAAATTGGACAAAAAAGCTGAAAAATGTATCTTCATTAGGTATGGCCTTGGTGTGAAAGGATACAAGATTTTGAATCATGTGACTAAGAAGGTATTGTATAAAAAAAGTGTAATCTTATAGGAACTGAAACCATCTTTAGTGGATCAACAATTAGGGATGAAAGAAGAGGAAAAGAAGAATGATGTTGTTGAGATACCTCTAACTCCAAAAAAAGAGGAACACCACATTGAAAGTGTACCTGAAATTGAGGAGAGTTCAAGAAGCTTTGAGAGTTTTGAACAAGAAGAAGAACCACAACCTTAGCCTCAACCTATGAGGAGGTCTACACGTGAGAAGAAAAAACCAGATAGGTATGGATTCTCTATGTTAGATTCTAGTTGTGCCTATGCTTTGATTACTAACACCGATGAGCCTAGGACTATAAAAGAGGCAACTAGAATGCCTAATTCAGATTCTTGGTTGGAAGCCATGAATGAAGAAATGACATCATTAAGGAAAAATGATACTCGGGATCTGGTCTCATTGCCTAAAGGTAGAAATCCTGTGGGCTGCAAGTGGGTGCTTAAAAATAAAATTATTTAGATGGCTATGTTGAGAAGTATAAAGTGAGATTGATTGCGAAAGGTTATTCCCATGTAGAAAGAATTGATTATGGGGAAGTTTTTTCTCATATAGAAAAGCTGACATCTATCAAATTTCTTTTATCACTTGTTGCAGCAAATGATTTTGAGATTGCACAGATGGATGTGAAGACAACATTTCTTCATGGTGATCTTAAAGAAGAAATCTATATGTCCCAGCCTGAGCACTTTGTGATAAAAGGTGGAGAAAATATGGTTTGGAATTTAAAAAAATGTTTGTATGGTTTGAAGCAATCACCTAGGATGTGGTACCATAAATTTGACACATTAGTTTTATCTTTGGGATTTGTAAGATCAAAATCAGATCATTGTGTATACTACAAGATTGAAAATGATCAGATTCTTATTATTGCCCTTTATGTTGATGATATGTTGTTCATAGGAAATAGTAAGTTAATGATTTCTGATCTAAAATCTTAGTTGTTTGCAAAGTTTGAAATGAAAGATCGTGGTGTAGCTAGGTATATTATGGGGACAGAAATAACCAGGGATAGAAAGGGCATAAAAATTTGGCTTGGCTAGAGTAAGTATATTAATACTGTTCTAGAGAGATTTGGTATGAATGATTGCAAGCATTTAGTTGTTCCAGTTTTGTAGGAAACAAAGCTATCTGTTGAAGATTGTCCAAAATATCCTACTGAGATGGAGGACATGGCTAGAGTGCTTTATGCTAGTGTAGTTGGCAGTTTAATGTATGTAATGGGTATGTGCAGGATCATGATGGGCCAAAAAGTGGCAATATGATGGGTATGTGGCTGATGACTTTTTTTTTAACCCAAAATTGATGAAACAAAAAGGTTTTTTAAAGGAGATTCTGAGCTTTCCACCAATATAAATTATGCTCTACTTTTAATTTAATAAATAATTATTATTCATTTTTTATTGAATTACGACGAAAGTCCTGATTTTTTGGCTGATTGAAAAACATTATAGCTTTCAAACGATATCATATTTTTTGAATCCAAAATATTTGTCACATTCTATGCTTTGTATACTACAATATTGGAAAAGAAAAAAATGAATTTCATGAAGTTTTGACCAAGTTAAGGTGGTCAGACATATGAGTCTTTATATTTTTCAAAATTTCTCGTTAAAAAATTATAATTAATTTTTTACTTGGAAAAAAATTACAAAAAAATATGCATCACATCGGGACATGATTCCTCTACTTATATCTAAAATATTATAAAAAAAATATTATCATTTTAATGAGGTTAGGGTGGTCAGACAGACACCAACTACTTATTTTTTCCCTGAAATTTAATTACTACTGTATTGAAATTCCAAATTTTCACCAAATAGATTTTATTTTTTTGTAAATAAACCTAGTAATTTAGAAACTACATTCAATTTGCTACAAATTCTATTGTTACATTTTTTAAAATAATATAGATAACTTATTCCAATTTTTATGTCAAGTTGCCTAACTCTGATTTTTCTGATTTTTTTGCCACTTAAGGGCCTATTTTTTCCATGATGATCCTACACATAACCTAGGGGTCTATAGAAGGCCAAACATTATCCAAGCAATGGAATTTCTTAGTCAATTTATGGTGAATCTAGGAAGAACACATTGGGATGTTGTGAAAAGAGTGTTTAGATATCTGAGGGGCACTTCAGACTATGCTCTGTGTTACCATGGACATTTGGCTGGATCATAGAGGACTCTTAGCATTCGTCGATATGTGCATTTTGATTGGGTAGGGGACATTGACAGTAGAAGGTCCACCAGTGGATATAATTTCATGATGAATGGTGGTGCAATTAGTTGGATGAGCAAGTGACAAGCTATAGTCACTTTGTCCACTACGGAAGCTAAGTACATGGTAGCAACTCATAATTGTAAAGAAGCAATTTGGTTAAAATGTTTGTGTTCTAACACTGGGTTTGATGTAGGGTAGATTACAATCTACTATGATAGTCAAACTGCTATATTTTTGGAAAATAATCCCACTTTCCATGCCAAGATGAAACATATTCATGTGTAGTATCACTTTGTATGAGATATGGTTGACGATGGAAAGGTCTCTTTAGAAAAGGTGGATACTCTGGAAAATGTTGCAGATGCATTGACAAAACCAGTGAGCATAGAAAAGTAAAAGTGGTGTACCAGTTCAATGGGCCTTGGTGCCCATAAAAATCAATAGGTTTGTTATGCTCTAGAGGTGTCAATAAGATCTTCATCAAGTGGGAGATTGTTGGATAAAAATCCTCAATTATTACTCACATTGAGCTCCTGAAAGAGCAATATTGGTGAGACCTTTGGAATGTCTTGCCGATGAGCAACTATCTTGCAGAGATCAGATCATTGTGACTTTGGATGTGTCTTGGTGATGAGAACTATTGGCATGACCCTGCAGAAGTCTCAGTGATATTTGTGTGACCAAAATTATCGAGGTGACATCTCTAACTTGCTTCGATGGAAAAGTTTTGGGCAACAAAGATCATCGGGAATAGTCTTGGCAATGAAAGCATGGGGAAGACTTGTATTGTTGACATGACCTCTGGATCTCCTACCGATGGTGCTTCTCTCACTAATGGATCTGCTCCTGGTGAGCGATCAGTGTGAATCTTACTGATATGTGTGGTCTTAGTGTTCATTGTGACATCGGGGAGACATGAACGATCAGTGTGACTTCATAGTGTGTTGTCGATAAAAATTGTTTTGCCGATGGTCCTGAGATCAGGGAGACTTCACCAAAGTATGAGTGATAGACTAGAAGGATTCAATGCCATGTGTGATATCTCGTGGATAGTCTGGGATCGACGAGACACATTCTATTGTCTCATCGATGAGTGATAAAGTTGAAATCAGTTGACCAAGCATGTGTCCTATGTGTTTTGTCTTGGACCAATGAGCGATACAAAATGTGAACCGATTGGGTAGTTGAACTGTTGTGACTATTTCCTTGTGGGAAATGAACAAACATCTTGAGCAAGTGATGAACAATTTGGTCGTGGGTCTGGTCTGGTTGGTTAATCGAATGATCAGTGAGTGAATTCCATTCTATGTTGAATGAAAGTATTGTAGCAGTGTAATTCAATAAAAGGTTGATCAGTGAAATGTTGCTGATATAGAATTGTCATCTAAAAAGAAGATTTTGTAACTTGTATGTAATTTTTTTATTGTAATACAAGTGATCTTTCTTTGGTGTGGTTGGTTTTTCTGTCGTAAGGGTTTTCCCACGTAAATCTGGTGTCAATTATGTTATGTGTTTATTTCTCAGTTTTATTATTTCTTTCGTGTATATCTTAATGAACTATAATTGTAAACATTAAAAGACATATCTCTCTTCTCCTCTAAGACTTGGCATTAGGAAAATTTGTTCCGCAATTAAATTTTTCCTAACAAATGTGATAAAATGATAACCTAGAACACCTAGTTTGATATTAAATTTTGTTTCAATTTTCAAATCCAAGTTAATGTGATGTAAATGATATGCAAGATGACTGATTTTTTTGGCGTGTTTTTAAAATTTAAAGAATGCAAAATATGCAATCCTAAATACTTTAATGAGATGCTTTTGAATGCAAATTAGACACCCGAAATGTGACCTAATTCAATGAAAATGAATGCAAGATCTAAATCTAGGATGAAATAGGACTCCAAAATAAATAAATGAAATGATGAAAGGCTGGGTTCACCATAATGAAACATAAACAAATATAGGTTTATCAAAATGAAAAAAATATGATGGACCTATTTTTGCTAGTTTTATTTAATATATGTTCTATAATATGAAAATGAGGAACAATAATTAAATCTATCTAATACAATAGTAAAAAGTGAGATCTAGAAAGGGTCAAATGCTATGTACATGTATTTGTAGACACTGAAAATAATCAACTAACACAATGCATATAATCCCGCTCAATTAACAATATTTTCTCTATTCATCAAATAAATAAATCTATTTAATTAATTCACTAAGCTTCATCCTACTTAATTAAATAGATCAAATTATTTAATTAATTCCTAAAGTTCTTCTTATTTGATTCAATAAATCAAAATGATTTAAATCAAATATCAAAACCCCTAAAATCCTCCAAGTTAATTAATCTGAATTAATTAACCTCTAATCATAATCACCTATTCTCTAGCTTTTGACTCAACCTGAGTCAAACCTAAACCCTTAACTAACCCAGCCACTTGCGACTGGAAGGCATTTTAATTAATTATCTAATTATCTCTATTTTCCCTCAGAAGGCATATCCCCAAGGAATATTCCCTCATTAAATCCATTTGTTGACCTTCTTGTCCAAACAAATTTCCTCCCATATCTCTCAACCATATGCATTTAAATCCTTTTTTTCAAATTTAAAACTCACCTAATTGCATTTACTTGCACAATCTCCAAAATGTGCTCATTCATCCTCCAATCACATGTGGACAAGTGGCCTTCTCTCATTGGTTGGTATTTTTTCCTATTAGATGCTGAAAAAAGTGGTGTATCTGCAGCCTACGCCTATCAGATAGAAACTATGTTTAATAAATATCCCTACTAGATTAGATTAAATTAAACATGGTTGAACATGTTAAATGCCACACCTAGAAAAGTGAAGGTAGGTGTCGATGGAACAAGCATTAATCATTAATCTAGATGTCTCTCATGTAGAAAAATTGGACTAGCATATTTCGCAGAAGTTTATTGTTGGTTTTGAAAATTTTAAGAGTAAAGGAAGGTCATTGATTCATGCATCTGTGCCTTAATTTTTCTGAATATAAATAGGTGCAGTAATATTGATTAGAATAACATTTATTTATGACTATTGTAAATTGACTACTGAATTATGGGTATGGTTCTTTAAGAAAAGTTTTTGTGATTTGCAAGGACCTTGACTCCGTATTTATTTAATAAGATTTCTACCATATTATTAGAAAATATTGCATCATATGAGACGATCTCTAGTTCTTGCATCTAATTTAATAAGATTATGATTACCAACTCCAAGTTAGTCATCAATATCGATTGATTTATATAGGCTATTCACTCTTGTGCTCGAATTTCATTGTCCAACACTTTCCTTCATATAAATATCGACTGATTTTTATAGGATATTCAATTTTTTTATTCATCATGAACTCTAGTGCTAGGAATACCTAAGTAGATATGAAATATATATCAGTTGAGAAAGTGTCGATAGACTTAACTCAAAGTAAGTGCAAACTATGTAACCAAGATTAAGATTAAGTGGAGAAAAACATTGGCGCTTTGTAACCTCACTAGGAGACCTAGCGGTGGTGTTGGTGGGGTCAGGTTTTCATGAGAGTAGCGTACTACGAAGTCAAGAAGATCAAAACATTCTCGATTGCTTCTATGCAAAGAAATAGTAAAGAGAAAATACCACGTGTGTCTGACATGGACACTGGTCTCCAGCTTCCCTAGTTTCTCTTTCACACTCTATATTGTAACGTAAATAAAGAATTGAGTTGTCTTTCACCTATTATTTGATCAAAATCTGGATTATTAAGGATTTTCAAAGAGGGGTAAATAAGTTATTATGTAGTCAAATAGACTTTTTAATGGGTGGGAAGAAATAATATTGACTTTATGAGTGTGTTCTTGTGATTTCTCAAAGAATGCTTTGTGAGTATGTGTTTTGGTGACTTAGAAGATGCTTTGCATGATCCAGAGATATTATCCTTGATGTTTTACATAATCCAGATGTATTTGAGAGTTGATTCCTTTTAATTGGAAATTTCACAATAAATAGAAGGAACTGTGGTTCATTTTTTGGAATGATTGTTAATACATAATTATTCAAAGACTTGGTTATTGAATGCTAATAGTAGATATTTGAAATCCTTGTGAGATATTTGGAATTGTTATCATTAATTATCATTTGCGGTAATTTGGGGTGAAAACCTAGAGTTTGACATCTTCAGCTATATGTACAAGCCTTTGATAATGTGAAATTCGAAGCCAAGAATTCATGGATTGTCCTTTTATTTTCTTGATAATTTTTCTTTACTATTATTTTTAATTTTATGTTTAACATATTGGTAAATAAGAGATCTGGTGGGTCATCTTATTCCTAATAACTTTAAAAAAATTATCGGTTGGCGTTGGAGTGGAGCATC
This sequence comes from Sequoiadendron giganteum, assembly GCA_007115665.2. Taxonomy (NCBI): domain Eukaryota; kingdom Viridiplantae; phylum Streptophyta; class Pinopsida; order Cupressales; family Cupressaceae; genus Sequoiadendron; species Sequoiadendron giganteum. The sequence goes on along the minus strand of CM021110.1, from coordinate 416,390,490 downwards.
AAAATTTGAACGAAAGAAAGAGGAGTGAAGTTGAAGAAAATTAATCCTCGAACATTCAAATGAAGACTTGGAAAAACATTGTTTAATGCTTGTTGTCATAATCTAGTGCTTCAATTCTTGGTTTTTTTTCTTTTTCTATTTTAGGCCAACTCACTTCATCTTTTGGGCTTAAAATTAACCCTCAATTCATGATTTTCCAAATTTGGATTAAAATTGAACTTAGAAACTTACTAGAATTTGGATTTTGGGTTAAAACTGAACAAACAACTTCATATTTGTAAAGACTAAAAGTCTTTAATTACAAATAAATATATAATTCCTTTTAAAAGTTCATTTCAATTCTTTAAATATCGTAACTCCATTCATTAAACTTTATTAATCCAAAAGATTCCAAAATATCAACTTAAAGTCTACAAAAAGATTCATAATACCTCCAATTACATTCATAAATATGTGTCATATTTCATGACATTTAAAATACGAAACTTTGTAAGAGAAATTTACAATTCAAGACTTAGGCATTTTGTCACCTTAAGTTCGACAAAAATCATACAATAACGAAATATAATAGATATAAAAAGAAATATTCATTTGATCTTCAATCCAATAGACAATCTTCAAACATGAAGATGAGAACAAGCTTTAGGCGCTTTTTCCACCCAACCTCGAAGGTTACACTTCCCCAAAATTCTTTTGTCATTCAAATAATACCTAACCTTGCACAAATCGCTTAGCAAAAAGAAGTCAACAAGTAGGATGAAATCTTATGCGTGCCTAGTATAACTAGTAATTCCACAAGCATTTTCATTTTTTTAATTCATTTAAGAAACAAGAAAGTTCGATACTACGATATGGTAGAGATTTATAAATATTCCATCTGTTTCAATGGCCCTTAAGTTACTTGGCCAAGTAAAATGTCATGCATGACAAAATAATAGTAGTTTTGGAAAAGAAAAACTACACTCTTTATAAACCCATATTCGACATTGGTCCTGGAAGGTAACTTTCCAAACACATGACATGCTCATTCAATTATCAAGCATGCATGGTTCCATTCAAAATAAATAATTATCTTTTCCAATCACATGAATTGCACTTCTATTTTCAAGAAAACACAGTTTTATTGTAGTAATTTAACAAATTTAAATCAGAAATAACATTAATTTCATATTTAAAATTAATTAATTAAATAAAATAAGGTGTATCTCAAGTATGTATCTAAGTACATATTTAAGCAAGAAACGAAGAAATGAGCACACATTATTTTGGGTTCATTTACTCATAAAACTTATCTTCACTTCAAAATAATCATTTTCTAATTCGTTTCATTTCAAACTAATTTATATTTTTAATTCCATTTCCTTTTCTTTTCTATTTTTTCTTATTTATCTAAAATCTTATCTCTTTACTAAAATGTAAAAATCTTCATATTTACTTTGTTTCTGAGCAATTTAATATCAATCCAAGGTAATTATCATATTTCACTAAAATTTTCAAGCACATTTAAATAAAAAAAATTATTTAATCTTATCATTTTGGAAAACATTCAAAAAAATTATTTAAATCAAAATCACCATATTTTGTGTTTATTTTCTTTTAATTTCCAACTTTTTTTTTGTGCAGTTAACGAATGTAGTTTTCTTTCCATGGTTTTCTGAATCTAAAACATGTTGTTTCAGCTGACAATCTTTACTACAAGTTTATATTTGAAATATATCTAAAACATAATGTTTTATGTGAATCTTTTCAACATGCCAAAACAAAATCCTCTAAATAAATAAATCTAATGTCTCTTATTGATTTCTGTTCAAGATCGCTCTATTATTTTCTGTTCAAATCTCTACTTTGTCTTCACTAAAATTTTCGTCTGGTGTTTGATCTTTTCAACAAATTGTATACATTCAGTTAACACATTTTTGTTTGAATAGAAGAAAAATAATTAAACTTAGATATTAATTTTCTATGAATTTGAGAAATACAAATTTATCTATTGAATCTACCTGTTTATTTCCTGTAGCTGAGGCTTTTCTCAAATCTGGAAATAAATCTTTTTCTTTCTCTGTCAATTTTATGTTCTAAATTCTCTTCTTTTTTTGTTCAGGATTGTGAGTATATTTCCTATAGCTACTCCTTGTCTGTATCTCTCTTCCCTCTACAACTACCTTCTCTTCCTGTTACTTTCCTCCTTCCCTTTCCTTCTCTCTTTCTTTCTATCTTCCATGTTGCTTGTGTGTGGTGGAGATCTGCCTTCTGTTCTTCTTCCCCATGCTGGTTGTGTCTCTCTCTTCACATGCGTATGTAGGGGATTTTATTTCAATTCTAAACTCCCTTCATTAGTTCATTTGGCCACACCTCTCTTCCTTTTATCCCTGCACACCACACCTTCTTCCTTCCTCCCATGTGCCTCACCCTACTCCCATTCTCCCTGCCTTCTCTTCATCTATTGTTAGTGTGGGATGGATGGGGAGGAAGACTCTGTTCTTCTCCCATTATCCTTTAGGCCGTGCCTTCCAAGTCCTTGCACTTACATGTGTATGAGACTGAGCACACCCCTCTTCCTGGCCGCCCCTTCACCTTTCTACATTGGATTCTCTCTAGAGCATGGGTGATTCCAAGCTTTTTTTCAAAAAGATCAAGAAAATATATGTTTTCTACCTACTCAGCTCTAAAACGGATTTTTCTCTCCCTCTTTTTAGATGCAAATGGTGAAGTTAACCATAAAGTCAGATCCACTAAACATGTTTTAATCTCCAGAACTCCAAGTTCCATTTTGTCATTGCATGCAAAAATTGATTGTGATGTAATTGTTTTCAATTTGTAAACTGTTGTTCTCAATTCAATTTCAAATTCCATTGCAAACGTATTTATTCTTCTTATTTCTTTTAAATAAATTAATTTAATACATATAATTATTTATTGATATCTTTCCACTTTCATTAAATACTAAATTTAATAGAAATATCTATTTCTTTTTAAACATTTATTTTTACTTTCATTTATTATTTGCAAAAATAACAAATGAACCAATAACACACTATTTACTTTTTTATTTTCTTTCCATGCAATAACATAATATAATCAAATTGAGAAACAATCAATCTTTCCATTTCGTAACAAACATATTCATTTTCCCAATTACGTTCAAACAAAAGCATAGTCATAATAATCATTAAAATTTAAACCATTTAATCATCATGAATATACATTATAATTAGCTAAGTGGTGTATGATATTCCATCATCCTCATTAATTTCTAATGACTAAAATGACTCTACCTGAACAATGTTCTCGCCTTCATTCTCGTTCACCTATTTCTACGTTCACTTGCACTCAAATTCTCATTAGCAATAACAATCCCCGAATTTCATAATAATGAATTCAAATCATTTCATTTTCCTTTAAATCTCAATTTCAATTTCAATCTCAATATATAATCAACTAAAATAAACAATGAAATTCTCAAGATCAATAATCGAAATAAAATAATTGATAAGATCAGTATGTGACATCATTTGATTTTGGTCCTTAAAATGAACTCATCATTGCTTTGAGTTTGAAAAAAAATAGTTCTTTCATTGTTTTGTAATCTTTTTTTGCAATTAGCATCACTTGAATGTGTATGAACTTTTGTCATCCTTCACAATGATCTTGAGAACCAAAAGCATCCTAGTGACATTGATTGCCTAAAAACTTACCTAGACACTTCAAGTTTGGGTTTAAAATTTAACAAATCTTGTGAGTGTGAGTGGAGTACATCGCAAGTGTTCTCTCTTTATTTCTTAACAAAGATCGATCTAACTAAAGATGTACTTTATCACTTTTGTTTATCCATAGAGAGTCTATCTGGTGGGAAAAATTAATCACCCAAAGGAACAACCCAACTGGTAACACGCTAAAGCCAAGTGACTTCCAACCGGTATACAAGTGTGGGTACTCAAGAAAAGTTTGAGTATCATGAGGATCATTCTGACAAGAAGGGCAGCAATGTTCTATTGCCACATGGATGGTCCCCCATGAACGGAATGCCCGTATTAAAACCCCTTGTTTGAAAAGGAAAAAATCCTTAACTATTTGTTGGTGCAAGAACAGTCATTCTAAAGCCACCCCACATTCTTACGACTTTTAGTAGAGATAAGAAGTATGCCATGGGAGATTCATGGGTACTGATACTTGGCTAACCCGAGAAGTGAGTGCATTATAAGGGGGAGCTTGTGTGGTCAAGCATCTAATCATCTGCTAAGAGTAAGCATAGCTGGATTCATCCAAGTGAAAACCCAAAAAATATTGTCTCTTTATCCTAGGATTGTGCATATTCTTTGAATTAGAACACTTTGCTTGGATCTCAAAACATTTGAAAAACAAAAATTCACAAGATCCCCAAAATTTCAAACCCTTTAGGGAAGAAAATAGCTTTGAAGTATTCAAGTGCTCTTGCTTGCCCTAGGGATTTTATCCTTAGAGGCATCTAAGTATTTGGGTTTTGTCATAATTTGTTCTCACTAAAGTCAACATTAGAAAAATTGTGCCTTAATTTCCTCGATTCTCCACATAATGGACTTTGTGGGATGAGAAGAAGTTAGGACATTAGACATCTAGTTTGAAAACCTAATCAAGAACTGTTTGTAAAAGGAAGTCATTAAGAAAAGTTAAGAAACAATTGAACCCCACGCATGTCTTCTTCCACCTGATTTCCCAAAAGATCAAAATCCAAAAACCAAAGTTCAAAAGTCTTAGTCCAAAATCTTGTGAATAACGTCTTTCAAGGCTTTACAAAGTTAGAGAAAGGTTAGTTTACAATTTTGACAAGAAATCCTCAAGGAAAAATCCTAACTTGTATGAATTTTATTGCCAACAAACTCTGAGTCTCTTTCAAAGGTTTGTGTTTCTTACATAGGAACTACCAAGTGTTTTCTTCAATACCGAGGTCTTGTAGAAAGGAGTTCTATCTAGGCTTAATATAGGATCAAAGTCATCATTTTCATCCATCCCTCAAACATCAAAATCAAAAATCACTCACCAACAACTCTTGGAAATCTTGAAAACATCATTCATACTGGACTTTTTGGAACTATCAAAATCATTTTGTTTGGTTAGATATGTGTAGATGAATCCTTAACCACATATTTGATCAAATTATCAATCCTTGTGAATAAATTTTCCTCTTGATAAAATCCAAAATCTTGAGGTCTATAGGTTCATTATCCAAAATCATCTTATTTGACTAGGAGTGTCTTGATGAATCCTTCTTTACACACTTAGTCAAATTATCATCTTGTGTACAAGTCTACTCTAGGACAAAATCCAACCTCTTAAATTTTATGAGTTCACTATCCAGAATCAAAATCCAATCAAGCCAAGGTTCCAATCAAATCAAGTCCTAAAGTCTAGTTTCTCCTTCTGGATTTCTCAAAGAGTTCAATCATCTGCATCATCCATATTTCATTTTTCTCATCACTATCCTTTTGATCCTTAAAGAAAACTTGGATTCTCTTCTTTGAGCCTAAATTTTAGACCAATCTAACATGCCAGAGGTTCATCTCTTATATTCCTGAAAATTTATCCCTATTTGATGGTTCAAACTTGATCTCAATACAAGAAATACATGGAGCAAAAAAAAGAAACATCCACTTCAAGAAATTTGAGTCAAACTAAAACAAAATTCAACCCTACAATATCCATTGACATCCCAATCAATCCTCCTCCAATACCTCAAAATCCTAAAGAGGAAGGTCAAGTGGAAGACATCACCAACAATATCTTGGGGATGACACAAGATGAAATCCTTGAGATGGTCCAAAATCCCAAAATCATAGAATTGTTAATGCCATGATGAGGTTATACCCCTCCAAATACATGCTTGAATTTGAAAAATAAGGGGCTAAAATCCCTTCTGAATATGATGTAAGCACCCCTGTGGAGAGACCTCTTGGTATCATACCTCCAATCCCACCCATACCTCCATATCAGAGCATCACTCAAAGAATCCCACAAATCACATCATCCATTGCTCCAACTCCACCAATCGTTTACAAGGGAGGTTCATTGGTTCATGTGCTTCAAGGACATCCCCTTGTGAATAACCAAGAGTTGGATGCAAACACCATATTGGGAAAATCTATCCCAGTAAATCATTACATCCCTACATTCCGCTTACATTTTATGATTCTACTCATTCATCTTCTTTTCATGCAACACCAATTTATTCTCTTGACATAGAAACCTCTCTCCCTATGACCTCATAAGGAGAAGGTGATTTTTTTTTAGCGGGGGGAGTGTTTGATCCCTCATCATCGTCTGTTCAAGGGAATGTACCACCCATCTTTCTTCCATTTCCACCTCTACCACTTACATCCACATCACCTCTTGGGATAATTCTTCCCCCTTTACCCGCCATCAATCAACAAAATCCAAGCATAAACACATCATAAATCAAAGAATCATACTGAATCTGCATGTCTTGCCATCAATATCGCAACAATAAGTGGCAACCATCCAAGCAACCCCAAAAATCAATACATCATCTACTATCCCCCAAGTAACTCAAAACATGGTTTCCCAAGGACCAAGCATCTCAATCATGCCATTCACCACTCAAACCCCAATCATCAATATGATCATTCCTCTCATCAGAATGGTCAACACTATTCCTAATCCATCACCACCTTCGCCAAAAACCAACATGGAAAACTCATTTAGCATCATGTTGCAAGCAACTCGACAAGCTATCTATCAACAGGTACTTCAAAAAATCCAAAATCAACAAGCTAGATAGCTAGATTCTTAGCAAGTGCAAGGACAATTAGCGGAACAACAAGCACAATAGGCATAATAGGTTCCCCAAGTCAAAGATTTACTACAACAACAAGAAGAAGCCACCAAAGCTATGCAAGCAGCTCAAGCCACATAGGCTACACAAGCTGCACAGGAAGCCCAAGAAGCACATGCTCTAGCTCAAGCCCAATATCAAGCTCAGTAAGTGCAAGCTGAATACCAGGCACAATTGCAAGCAGTCCAATAACAATCATATGAACAAGCCCTATAAGAGTATCAAGCACAACAAAAATCCCAACAACAAGATTTTTTGGCACAACATAAACTTGACCAACAACAAGCCTTATTGGTATAACAACAAGACCAACAACAAGCATTTTTGGCACAACAAAAAATACAAGTGTGTCAACAAACCTTAATCGCACAACTAAGCTTGCAAAAAAATCCCACCAACACTCCACTCATAAATCAAACACCTGAACTACCTCAAAACATGTTCACTCCACCTCCTGATTTGCAAGATGATGTGACGGAACAAATCAAACTTCTCCCATAGCAAGTGCTTGATCTTCAATCAATAAAAAACAACAATGACACTCGACAATATGTGTCCCTATCCTTTTGACAGGATCCTTGCAATGATACCATTCCCAAAGGGATTTGAAATCCCCAAATTTGAAAAATATCATGGCTTGGGAAACCTTGAAGATCACATTAAGGAATTCCAAGTACATTGTGTGGAAGTCACATACAATGATACATATCTGATGTGGCTATTTCCTTGGAGCCTAGTTTTGGTCCTACCATGGATTGGTTCTCTCGTCTGCATATGGGCATCATAACATTCCAAGAAATTGTAGATGCATTCCTCAAGAATTATACATTCAAGATTGGCATGAATTTTAGTCTAGAGGACTTATCAGCTCTCAAATAGGGAAAGGGTGAATCATTCACCTCCTCCCTACAATGATGGTGATCCAGGGCTAATCGAAGCAAGTGGGCCATGCCAGAGGAGCAAAAAAAATTCACTATTGAATTTCCAATATGGAGAAGACCTTGGAATTTTATCTAAAGATGTAGAGCATCACCACATATGACCAATTGATCCCCAAGGTGCTCAAAATCGAAAGGGCCCTTATTGCACAAGGGGGCACACCTTCATATCCTTAACATCAAGATAGTCTCCCATCCACCACCTATAATGAGAAACCTCACACATGAGCGAAAAATAGGAAGGTCACCAATGATGGAGTGGTCGAAGCCAAGGTCATCATCATTGCTCCAAAGTAGAATGACCAAACATATCATCAACTGCAAAAAACCAATCACAATAACACATAATCTAATGTGGTAACCCAACAACCACCCCACAATCAAGTCAACAACCTCAATAATTAAGGAGGACCACCTCCATGAAACAAATACCCCCCCAAGAGGAAATTCAAAGCCCTTGGGGAATTAATCGAATCCATCATGAAGAAGTTGGTCAAAGTGAATCTCATCACTTATGATAATTACCAAGAGACCTAGGTGAGGCCACCCTCGTACAACAAAAATTTCCCTTGTAATTATCATAAACTGAAGGGGCATACAACCACCAATTGCATGAAATTGAAAAATGTAATGGAAGACCTCATTGATGACAAGATCATAAATTTTGAGCAACCAACTGACAATCAAGATCTGAAGATCTACACAAATTCAATGCCCAATCACAACCAGGGAAACAACAAAGGGAAGGAAAAATATGGAAATGTGAGCCATGTGTACGAAGTATTTGTCACATGCCTTGATGAAATGGTCACTGTTTTTAGCATCAAGGGAGCCAAAGATGAATGTCAAGTCACCACATATGGTGGAAAGGTCACCATTTTCAGGGAATCACAACCACCTAGGACATCCACCTCAAATCAGAAATCCATTCCTAATGGCTACAATCTCCCAAAACAATTAAAATTAACCCCTACTTATATCTCCATCATGGAGTTGCTGAAGATTTCAGCTGCCCATAGAGAAATCCTTGAGGAAGCATTGGCTTCATCTACCATATTTTCCAACCTTGATACAAAGCAATTCCATGCTATGGTTGGTAACATCACCACTTCAAATCTCCTCACATTTTCTAATAAGGACTTCCTTGCCCAGCCATCTCACAACCATGCACTCCACCTTGAAGTCCCGGTTCACAAAAATACTATCAAAAGGGTCTTGGTGGATGGGGGTGCATGCCTCAACATTTGTTCACTCAATCTTATAAAGAATCTAAGAATCTCTTAAGATTCCATTGAAAAAGGTAAGGGTATCACAATCAGGGCTTACGACAATCAAGAAAGAGTGTCTCAAGGCACTATTCAACTCCCTACTCAAGTAGGGTCAACTATTATGGAAACTACCTATCAGTTGCTTGACCTTGATCTGCATTAAACATCCTCCTAGGGCACCCATGCATCCATGGGATGCAAGCAGTTGCATCAAATTTCCATCAATGCGTCAAGTTTTCATACCAAAATCAAGAGGTCACTATCTATGATGATCTTGAACCCTTCTCCTACTACAAGAACTTGGAATCCAAATACTATAAAGTCCCCCAAGTCCCAAAGAATGATAAGTTCCATCAACTCCATATATAGTCCTAGCCAAAATAGCCTCCACCTCTGGGACAAAGACACCTGCCATCCCCGACATATCTAACATCAATATTATAATCCAAGACAATGGATGTGGAGAATGAAAAATGAAGAAAGGATCCTTTGTGATTGAGGAGTCACCTCAATCCCCTAGATCCCATGGACAACCATATCCCATCAATACATCAACTCAATCCTTCAGAGCGGACCCCTCTCGATTCAAGAGTTGGGGAGATCTAGGACAAGAAGTGGTGGATGAGAGAGACGTATCCAATCTCCTCTATTAGGTTGAAAGACCTGTACCAGCCCTTCCTATGGATGATGCAAACAGAGGACTATAATTAATGTTGGGCATGGGCTATAACAAGAATGTTATTCTGGGAAAGAACAAAAATGGCTGATTGGAACCTATCATTATTGAGAAAGGAATGAAAAATATTGGCCTTGGGTGTACCCCTCTGAGTGTAACCATACATGGAAGAAGTACCCTAGTGAAAGTAGTCAAGATACCCCCTCAGTTATTGACAACCACCCTCTAGTTACCCATGTCCATAGGTTGAGTCATAGATAACTTTACCTTTGACGTAACCAATGTGTGTAGTAGTAGTGATGATGAGGATGCCATAATTGGCTTTCTCATGATTTTTGAAGACTCCTCCCTACTCATGATTAGCACCATGTCTTTTGAGTCAGACCATCAAACCCACGAAATAAACCTGGTCTACCCCCAACTCATCAATTACAACCAACGAAGACCACCAATTCTGGACACATTCAAAAATGATGGGCACTCTCGTAATTCATGGGATTGTGGGATACAATACCAAATGGAGATCATAAGGTTGGGTTTCACATCACTCTAGACACTCAAGCTTATTACAGGGAGATGATTGAATCCTTCAATCGCACAAGTAAAAAATTGAGAATAGCCTCAAGCTCCTTGAGTGAGAACCACACTATGGCACTCTCTAACACAAAAATAGTAAAACTAAAGGATGCATACAACAGTAAAAACCTCTCTGAGGCACTAGAGGATGAAGGATTCAATCTTCCCCTCACTACACTTCATCAAGAAAAGTCAGCAGTCCTAGCAGAACAATGCAATCCTGTCAACCTCGGAATAGAAGAGCTACTGCACTTAACCTTCTATACTGAGTCACTTGTCATGGAAGAACAAGAACTCTTGGCTACATTCCTCAAAGAAAGAAAAGTAAATTTTGCATAGACTTCTGCTAACATGCCTGGGCTTGATCAAGATGTAGTAGTTCATTACTTGGTTGTATATAATGAAGTGAAACCCATGAGACAAAAGCTTATAAAGATGCATCCCCAAATAGCCTTGCTAGTCAAAATAGAATTTTAGAAGCTATTGGATGTAGGGTTCTTTTTCTCAATCAAATATCCAGAGTGGGTACCAAACCTAGTACGTGTTTCAAAGCCCGTTGGGGGCATCTGCATCAGCACCAATTTTAGAGACTTGAACAAAGCATGTCCCAAGGATGAATTTCCACTACCAAAATTTGACATGATAATGTATATGACAGTCGAACATGAGATGCTATCACTAATGGACGCATTCTCGGGATATAACTAGATCATGATAGCAAAGGAGGACCAGCACAAGGCAACATTCACATGTCCGTGGGGAACCTAATACTAGAATATGATGCCATTTGGGCTAAATAATGCAAGAGAAACCTAATAGAGGGATATGACACTGATATTTCATGACATGGTTCATAAAACTATGGAATATTATGTGGATGACATATTGGCTAAATCAAGGAAAAGACAAGATTACATATTAGCTCTGAGCTCCATTTTTGATGGGTTGGAAAATATAAGGTCCAACTTAATCCAAAGAAGTGCATCTTTGGAGTATAGTCAGGCAAGCTCCTAGGGTATATCGTGTCAATGAGAGGAATCGAGGTAGATCAAGCCAAATTCAAGGCAATCCTTGAAATGGAAGCAGCTAGGACACTAAAGAAGCTAAGAGGTCTACAAGGAAGACTCTAGTCTATCCACCGATTCATAACACAACTGGCATAGAAAAAAATCCCATATTCTCATCTACTCCACAAGGGGATAGCATAAAAATGGCACAACAAATGTGACCAAGAGTTTAGAAAAATCAAAGAATACCTACTCACACCACCAGTTCTAATGATTCCAATTCCAAGCAAACCATTGATCCTATACATATCAACAACAATGATAACTCTCGGTGCTCTCTTAGCCTAGCATGATGAAAATGGAAGGGAGAGATAAATCTATTATATCAATAGGACCATGGTTAGATATGAGCTAAATTACACACCTATTGAGAAAGATTGTCTAGTTTTCGTGTCTGCAGCTCAGAAGTTCAAACACTACATGTTGGCACATCAAATCAAGCTAATCGCAAAAATAGATCCACTCAAATACCTACTTTCCAAAGAAACTCTCATAGGATAGATGACTAAGTGGGTTGTGATCCTAGCAAAGCATGACATTGAATATGTAGATCACAAGTCCATCAAAGGACAAGCAATTATGGATCAATTGGTGAAGGTACCTATATATGTAGAAAATCCACTTATCTCAGAGTTCCTCAACAAATCAATTTTAAGCCTAAGTGTAGAAAACCATTAGAAGATGTATTTTGATAGATCCTACATACAACACGAGTCAAGAGAAATAATTTTATTCATCACTCCCCAAGGAGACTACATACCCAAATCCTACAAGTTGTCATTCCCCTACATGAATAACATAGCATAATATTAGGCTCTTGTCATAGGGCTAAGGATTGTGGTGCAATGGAATATTCTGGCCCTTAAGGTATATAGAGACTCTCAGCTCATAATCAATCAATTAAATAATGAATATAAAAAAAGGGATGATAAACTGACTCAATACAAGAAATTGGTGGAGAGCCTCAAGGATTCATTCATTGATATTACATTTGCACAGCTACCCAGAGAAAACAATAGAGCAACCAACACAATGGCTACAATTGGATCACTCTTAGAAATCCTACACAACATCCCAAAATAGGAATTCCTCATAGAGTAGCTTCTCATACCAACATTCGAGGTACCAGAGTTTGAATTCGTGAGCAAAATTGTTGGTCCCGGTGATCCCTGGTATGATGAAATTTACACCTACCTAAGAATAGGAGTCCTACCCACTAACATAACCCCGAACCTCAAAAGATATTTTATCAATAATTTATCTTGTTTCGTCATCCTAGGAGAAAACCTCTACCGTAGGAGCATCAAAGGGACCCTATTATGTTGCCTAAATACTAAGGAAGACCTGACTGCTTTAACTGAGGTACACAATGACATTTGTGGTTCACACTCAAGCGGTATGAATTTGGCTAAGAAATTTCAAAGGACGGGATACTATTGGCCTACAATGGAAAAAGAAGCACATGAATTTATCAAAAGGTGCTTACAGTGCCAGCATCATGGGGACCTCATCCATGCATTAGCTCAAGAGCTCCACTACATTATCACACCTTGGCCCTTTTAATAGCGGGGGCTTAGTCTCATTGGTAAAATCACCCCCACCTCAACCAATGGTCATATATTCATCATCACTGCCATGCAGTACTTCACAAAGTGGATTGAAGCCATTCCCCTAACCTACATTGTTGGAAAGTAGATATCTAAGTTCATCCTAAACTACCTTATTTTCCGATATGATGTCCCTCAAGCTATTATCTCTGATAATGGGACACCTTTCAAAAATCAGGATGTCTATGACCTTTGCCAAAAAATCAACATCCAACATCGCTTTTCCACTCTGTATTATCCCTAAGGAAATGGCCAAGAAAAAGCCACCAATAAAATGATTATGAAGATCCTCAAGACAACAATAATGAAATTGGTTGTGACTAGCTTCTACAACTAAATCATGCCTTATGGGATTATCACACAAGAATTCATACACCAACTAGTGCTATCCCTTTCTCTTTGGTCTACACATCAAAGCCCATCCTCTCCATTGAGATCGAACTCCCATCCCTACAGATATCACTATAAAATATCATTGCAGATGAGGAATATTGGGTTTCACAAATAAATGAGCTAGAGCTACTGGATGAGCGGTGCATGAATGCCATCAATCACTTAAGAGTCTATCACAAACGCCTCAAGTGAAGCTACAATAAGAAAATCAGGAGATGGACCTTCCAAGTTCGTGAGCTAGTAATGAAGGAGAATCAAAAGAACTTGCCAAATCCAAATAGAAAGGATAAATTTTTGAACCCAACTAGTTGGGACCATTCATCATCATAGTGAGCTACAATTCAGGGGCATATCAGCTATCAACATGCGAAGGGGAACCTCTGTAAGAGCCCATGAATAACTCTAATCTCAAAAAGATTTATGCCTGATCTTTTACGGGTAAAACCAAAAATAGAAAACAATAAAAAAATAAAAATCCAAAAAAATTAGAAAGAGGATTAAAAATAGTAAAGAAAATAATCGTCCTCTTGTGAAAACCACTTCGAGGGCACTTTTGACAAGTACCTTGGTGAAAACCTAGAAAATAGGTGCCAAGTGTAAATAAAACACTCTCCATCAACCAGGATCTTCATGGCTTATTCTTTACACTTACCATCCATCCATTGCATTTCATTGATCCTTCCATTCACCCATTTGCATCTGCACCATAGCTTGATCTTGTGTTCGTATCATGTTCCACCCTAGTACTACCTGGAACATTCCTAAGGTCAGTTTTTCATGCCTTTATTGAAGTAGTCTATCATATCATGTTGGGGGCATGTTCCTTTACCTACATCAGATTGGATTCGTGTATATTCTTGCGATCTTCCTTAAATGAAAAAAAAAAAAAATAGTCATAAAAATCCTTCAAAAAATCCAAAAACATTAGAAAATAAAATATCCAAAAACATCCAAATCATATCAAAATCCAAAAAAATGAAAAAAAATAAAAAAATTGAGTCATCCAGCCAAACTACATCATCTCTAAGCTTGAACATGGGCAAGGTTGATCTTTGATCATTCCTCGAGACACCCTAGGTCAGTCCTTTAGGCATCTGTCACAATAAAAGTGGCAATTCATTTGTCTATCTATCTCATCAAGTCTGTGTCAGTCAAACTATGTGGTCTTTGTGTGTATAATGTAGGCAAGGATAATCTATTTATTAGCTCCCGAAACCCTTAGGTTAGGTCTTTAAGTTAGTCTCTTGGTCAAAATCTTAAAAATCCAATTTTTTTTTAAAATCTCAAAAATTAAAACAGCCTCAAAACATTTCAAAACACGAAAAGAATCCAAATATTTGAAAAACCCAAAATGGTGCGTCCATCTTATCTCACTTTCACCCTCAATAATAATCCACTCAATAAATCATCATCATTTTCATCCTTTGCTAAGGAATTCATAAGAAAGTCTAGTAGTTTTAAAAGTAAACACTCAATCATCAAAGTCTCAAGTCTAGGTTAGTAAGTAAACACGTTGGTCAGCTCTTGGTATCAATAGCTTATCATCCAGTCAATACCATATCACTTGATCACAACATGTCCTAGGATCCATCCTTCCTACAATGGACATCAACATTAGACATCACCATAGTTTAGTCGTGGCTAACGGTATGAAGAACATTAGCTTGTTTGTTTACTTTATCTTTGTCTTTTTTACTTATCTTATTTTTCGCTCATTCCGATGACCTCTCGATGATGCCTAATAAAAATGGTTTAGAGATAAATTAATGGGGAAGTGAACATTATATTTTTATCTACTGTGCTTTTTGGATTTTCTTGTAATATAACTTGGTCCTATGTGCTTCATTTGGTTTGTAGAGATGGTGTTTTAGATGTCTTGTTGACCACATAGGAAGGCTTGTTTTTCTATTTTTTGGTCTGAGATTTTTAGAATATTTGAATTGCATTCTAAATAAGGTTCAACATGTTAGGTGTGAACAAGATTACTCCTATCTGATTGTCAAGTCAAATTCCATCACACTAGATGCCATGCCATCCTAGTTCTTTATACCTTGATCCATCATACCTATGTGTGTTATCAAACATAAGGAAATGTATGCTCTTTATTTCCCCCATCCTAGGATAAGAAATACATCATCATCATTCATCATCATATCTAATAGTCTCAACGACTCATGGAATTTTTGGACTTCTGCATCTTCTTGGATTCAAGGGTTGATCCCTCTCATTCTTCTATCCTCTTTCACGCTAACATAGTATCATTTCATTATTGCATCCATCCTCCATTCATAAAAAATCCACACTCTCATCCTGCATAATCATGTCATATCATCATAGGAGAACAACATCCGTCTCATCCATCTCACATGCATTGCATCATCATTTAAGTTGTTTAGGATAATATAGAATTGTTATTCTAAGAATCTTACAAACATCTCATTTGCATCATTATTATCATATAGATCTGTTAGTCTAACCATCCATGCATCCATCTTGAACCTCTTTGTCATGAGATTGACCCTCAAATTGAACTTTTCGTTCAATCTCTCTAGGGGGCAATGTACCAACATACTTCTTTCCATCGAGGCATTCAAAAAAAAAAGTTTTATTTTTTAATTTCGAGCTCGGCGACATCATCCTTTGAATCAATGCAACATGTACATTGCTTCAAAGAGGGAAAAAATGTAAACACTAAAAATAATCAACTGACACAATGCATATAATCCTACTCAATTAACAACATTTCCTCTATGGATCAAATAAATCAATTTAATTAATTAATTCACTAAGCTTTATCATACTTAATTAAATAAATCAAATTATTTAATTAAGTCCTAAACTTCCTCTTATTTGATTCAATTAATCAAAATGATTTAAATCAAATATCAAAACCCCTAAAATCCTCCAAGTTAATTAATCTGAATTAATTAACCTCTAATCATAATCACCCATTCTCTATCTTTTGACTCAACTTGAGTCAAACCTAAACCATTAACTAACCCACCCACTTGCACATGAAATGCATTTTAATTAATTATCTAATTATCTCTATTTTCCCTCACAAGGCATATTCCCAAGGAATATTCCCTCATTAACTCCATTTGTCGACTTTCTTGTCCAAACAAATTTCCCCCCCAAATCTCTCAACCATATGCATTTAAAGCCTTTTTTCAAATTTCAAACTCACCTAATTGCATTTACTTGCACAATCTCCAAAATTTGATCATTCCTCCTCCAATCACATGTGGACAAGTGGTCTTCTCTCATTGGTTGATCTTTTGTCCCACATTCATCCAAATCCTTCAATCTCCAACTCTTGAATCTATAAATTCATAGCACTTCTACTTCATTTTCATCCATAGTTTGAGCATTTGCACTATAAGCATGTTGAGTTCATCTTACATTCTCATCATCTTGCATCTTTTATTGATCATCTTGAATCTTATCAAGGATTGGGAAAGGGCTCATTTTCATATCAAATTTGCACCAATCCACTATGGGATAGGTATGCACTATGCCTCTTTTCATGAAATTTGATGTGAAACAATTCCTTTAATATGCTTGGTAGATCTTGAACACTACATCAACACATTAGCTCCAAAAACATGCATGATGCAATACATCTTTGACATGACGAGATGAACCTTGATTTCTTCAATAATATTCTTCAACTCTACCCTTGAATTCCTTAGAAATTTCTTTTGAATTCTCTCTTGATCATACATTTTCTATTAGGATGATTGCATAAAAAATCTAAGATAAAATTAAGTGAAATCACCTTGTATTTATGCATATCTTAAGATTAATTACCAAATTTGAAATATCACAAGCTGACATTGAATTATGGATTTATAATCAATAAAATACCACCGAAAACATATTAGAAAGATGGGTCCTAGGTCTAGGTGAGGAAATATTCACTGGTGAATGGGTCGTAGGCCACTTACCTAGGAAATACATTGCACAAGGTGAAATATTATGGTAAAATGGGGTCCTAGGACTAAGTGAGGACCCATTCCCCATGTGGTGAATGGGTCCTAGGTCACCAAAGTAACCTCAATCAATTAATATATCCATAGATTAGTGTGAAAGTGTATAGGTACACTTTACAACACCCTAAATAAGGTAAAATTAATTCCATTTGATTTAAAAGGGCCTAAAACATAATGTGAATGTGTAGAAAACATTACAACACTAAATTAATGCATCATTAAGCTCATTTTTATTGTTAATTATTCCCAAATAAGGTGTGGAAAAGGGATACCTTTTTTGTTACATTCAACCTTCTTTCAAATTCATTCCTACTATATCTCCACACAAATTCTTTGAAAACCTCTATTTTCACAAAAGTTTCATCATCCTTGAATTTTTTATAGGGTTCCTCCTTGATATCATTAATGTTATCCCTAACTCCCATAATTTCCTAAGTAACCCTATCATCTCTTAAAATTCAAGGAGATAGCCTTCAAAATATTTAAGGAACCCTTGATACTATGAACTCTTCATCATCAAGGTCAGGTGGGTAATCAACCAATTTTGCCTCTTAAACCCTCCTCTTTTGTGAAGAATTCCCTACAAGTGATTCCACATCAATAAATTTTTGTGTAGGGTAAAGGGGTTCTTGTCACACTATTTTTGAAGCTCTTGATTCCACTGAAAGGGAAGGAGAAGCTCTTATTTTCTCCTTCAACACTATTCGCTTGTGTCTTCTTGTGAAGACAGATGGTCCTTTTGGAGGTTTTTATGTAGGTCTCCCTTCCATTATATGAGTTTTTCCTTTATCTTTCTCTTGGGATTGAGGTGCCTCTCCAACAATTTTATCAAATTTCAACAAATTAGCTTAAATTCTCAAAACCAGATCATCTACAAAAGTTCCCTTAAATAAGGGATCTCTTTTCTTCATGGCTTCCTTAAATATTTTGAAGGCTATCCACTTAGCCTTTCTTCTCTGTACTACATTCTCATTCAAAAATTTCCTTATTACATCTTTTGTATAATCAATACCATGATAGAAATTGGACCTTCTGATTTCACTCCTCAAATCATTTATGAAGACCTTTGGATCAAAGTTACTAGCTTTTGATAGTCTCATCTTATAGGGCTTGAATTTTTAATGAATATTCTTCCAACCATCCTTATTCATGGAAAAATCTTAAAATACAATAAGAAATGGAAAGGAAGAACCCTTCCTTTTATTAGCCAAGTGGTCCTCCTTAGAAAATGATAATTGCCACATCACCTCTAAGAACCCAAATCTCAAAGGCAAACATTTTGGGAAAAAATTAGGTGGCATAGGGCTTCCATACACCCTCAATATAGTGCAATCATAATGAATAATAGCATCCCCCTAATTATGACCAATCCCTAGCTCTCATTTTCTCTCTACTAGCCTCAAGAAGTCATGGAGCTCAATTGGTATCCTAAGTAGTTGACCCTTCAAATAATACATGATTTTTGCAGAAAAGAGATTTGTAAAGGTCACATAACTAGATTTTTGACAATGAATATCTAGCAAGTGTTTCGATATTTGCATAGGGAGCTCTTCTTTTTTTTCACCCTTAAGTTTTATCCACTATCCATGACCTAAGTCCTTCTCCCCCTACTGGTGCAGGAGCACCTATTTGATTTCTTGCCTCCATGAGGCCATTTGTAAATAGTTGCTCTATTTTGTGTATTGAGTCTTATAATAAGGTTTATAAAACCATTTTAGAGGTTTTTGAGTCTTAGGAAGTCATGTTTAAAGTTGTTCCATTTTGTAAAAAATGTAAAAGTTGATCAAAAAAGTTGTCAAGCAACTTGTCAAAAGTGTCATTAAGGTGTTTTTGTCAACAAACTAACTAAAAGGTGGTTGAAAATAGTTGTTTTTGGTTGTAAATCTATAATTACACCCTCCAAAACTCGAATGGGGAGGTTGGAGACATTATTTGTGAAGTTTGATAAATGGAAACCTCAAGTTTGGTGTGCATTTTATGATTTCTACATTTTTTTCAGGTTGAAGTTGTGATTTGTATGGACTGGTATGGATTCAAATAATAGAGTATTATATATGGATGGAAAGGACTCTGTTTCTAGTTTCCAATTCTTTTTCTCATTGAATTTTATTGAGTTTTCTAGAAGATATGACTATTTTGGTGAGGGCAGGTTTGAACGCTACCTAGGGTTTGCAATTTAGGGAAAAATACAATAACTTTATTTTCAATAATTGGATCTTTATAAAAAGTGGAAGGGAGCTCTGTAATTATTTTATCTTAAATCTCACTGAAGGGATTGGCTTCATTACTTGTTTTATGGAAGTTATTAATGACTGTTTGTTGCATTGAATTGTGGGTTGTTGTGAGAATGATTACACTGTGATCTAGAATGCACTTAATCATTATTTGAGATGAATAATTTCATGAAAGTTTTCAAGTGAATGGAATTTTGAGTTGTGAGTCCATTGCTCTACATCAGTTTGGTATCAGAGCTAAGCAAGATCTAGGCTAGAGAGTTGGTTGTGGTTTTGTGTTGTGTGTTTCGTTGTAGGTTCAGAAGGTAACCTGGTGGCTACCTTTGAGAAGGCAGAGAGAGTTGTGAAAAGTGAGTGAGTTGAAGCAAGGAGAAACTTGCTTGGTGACCATCTTGAAGATGGAGATTCTGAAAAGGCATTTGCAGGCAGAGGACGAGAGAAAGAAGAAGAAGAGATAAGAAAAACTTGATAGAGAGATTGTTGAGTTGAAGAAAGAAATGAAGAGGTTGGATAAAGAGTTCCAAGAATCTATGAAGAGGATAGAACAAATGATGAAACAAGAGACAAGTTGGAATTTGAAATTGAAAAGGAAGATGGTTTGGCCCATAAAGAATATTGTGAAAAGAAGAAGAAATGAGAAGATGAAAGAGGAAGAAGAAGCATATGAAGATGCACATGAAGAATTCCTAGATGAAGACAAAGATGTTCCAAAGCATGAAGATGAAGGATGTAAAGTTGTTGCAGAAATTACAAGGCAAGAAGGTGAATGTATCATTGAGATAAGAAACCTGATTTTAAGACTTGAAGATGTTGAGTTGATTAAGGGAATGATCGTGGATGAATTGGTCATAGAGGTTTGCAAAGGATTGATGAATGATGGAGGTATTATGGTAGAAAGTTTGTTTCATTTCATTATGTTACTAATGCTTTGGACAAAGAATAATTTTCAGGTTGAAAATACAAAGGACAAAGTGAAAAGGAATTGGATGATCAAGAAGAATACAATTCAAAGGGGCTTGAATTCTTTTGCCCTCGGGAGTTTGGTGCAGGAGCACCTATTTGATTTCTTGCCTCCATGAGGCCATTTGTAAATAGTTGCTCTATTTTGTGTATTGGGTCTTATAATAAGGTTTATAAAACCATTTTAGAGGTTTTTGAGTCTTAGGAAGTCAGTTTAAAGTTGTTCCATTTTGTAAAAAATGTAAAAGTTGCTCAAGAAAGTTGTCAAGCAACTTGTCAAAAGTGTCATTAAGGTGTTTTTGTCAACAAAATAACTAAAATTTGGTTTGAAATAGTTGGTTTTGGTTGTAAATTTATAATTAAATCCTCCAAAACTTGAATGGGGAGGTTGGAGACATTATTTGTGAAGTTTGATAAATGGAAACTTCAAGTTTGGTGTGCATTTTATGATTTCTACATTGTTTTCAGCTTGAAGTTGTGATTTGTATAGACTGGTATTCATTTAAATAATAGATTATTATATATGGATGGAAATTTCTCTATTTCTAGTTTCCAATTATTTTTGTCTCATTGAATTTTATTGAGTTTTGTGGAAGATATGACTATTTTGGTGAGGGCAGGTTTGAACATTGCCTAGGGTTTGCAGTTTTGGGAAAAATACAATAACTTTATTTTCAACCATTGGATCTTTATAAAAATTGGAAGGAAGGTCTATAATTAGTTTATCTTAAATCTCATTGAAGGGATTGGCTTCATTAATTTTTTTATGGAAGGTATTAATGACTGTTTGTTGCATTGAATTGTTGGTTGTTGTGAGAATGATTACACTGTGATCTAGAATGCACTTAATCATTATTTGAGATGAATATTTCATGAAAGTTTTCAAGTGAATGGAATTTTGAGTTGTGAGTCCTTTTCTCTACATCACCTACATAGGAACATGTGGTAAAGAAGTGAGTACCTTTGAAATTTTACTCCCATATCTCCTCTCTTGACACTTACCAATTCCTTATGGATGACATCTAATAAATATTATTTATAATCAAACTCATCATTTTCCATGAGATTTTGAATATCTTCTGGCATGAACATAAGTACAATGGAGATCTTTTCCAATGGTACAAACCCTAAGACTTGACACAATGAGTGATATGCTTTTGAGAAATATCCTTCAAAACTATCCACCTGAAATAGTTCCTACTCAATTGGAGATATTCTTACAATCTTATGGTGGGGATCTTTAACCCTAAATCTTGGCAAGAGTATGGCTCTATAGGTGCTTTTTTTTTTATCATATTACTTCTTGAAATCTGCAAGTTCAATGAGTTTCTTATAGTGTGGTTAATTTGAAAAACTTCTACAATTGATTCTCTATTCAACATGGTCATAAATCTACCCATCAATCCTTATGAACCTGATTGAGTCATCATAATTCGATGCCATGTTCTTTAACATATTAAAATCTAGGAGAACACTTGGGCCTACTAGTTTCCCCAAGTTGAGCCTCCATATATTGCATGTGGCAGTTGTCAGGGAATTCATTTTTCCATACCAATATTTGAATAAGTCCCATCCTGTAGGGGTAATTCCACATCTTTTAACCCATGAAACCTATCAATGAAGCCCTTGTCTTCCCCAAGGCCTTGCACCTTGAAATTTTTTATTGTTGAACCATGAAATTGAACTAATATATCTGCATATAAGACTCAACGTGTGGTTGAGGTAGATGATTTTGATTGTGGTGGTGACATTTTTCTAGGATTTTTCAAAAAACTAGGGTTTTCTAGATGGTTTCAGGGCTTTTGATGCAACTGGAATCTCAAATAGGGTAAATCTAGGTAATTCCATTGTAAGTAATAAAATCATAGTTTAAATCATATCCTAAATTGAAAATTAGACATGGAAGAAAGCAATTACGAATAATTTGATAAAAAAATAAGCTAGAAAATAGAAAAGGCACACTTATTGGTTTGCGTTTTTGAAAATCCCTAATTTTTGATGAAAATAGCTTGTGAACTCACCAAACTCAGTCTGGTATTGCTTTGGATGCTTTTCTGATTTTCAATTATGTATTAAAAGTAGATTTCATGGAAACAAGCATTCAATTTTAGCCTTGGGGCATCTTTTCTACCATTAATATTTAGCTCGTGCAAGAAAGAGTGTGTTTATCTACTCATTTTGCTTCTTTGAATTTGGGTTGTTGATCTTTAGTTAATCAATTTGAGCTGACAACCTAGATGGAGTCAAGTTGATTTGAAAATATTGACCAATTTTTAGAAATAATGGACCAATCATATTTGTTCATGTGGGTGCACACTTACAAGTCACCAAGGGCCCCACCGTCAATGAACATGTTAGCAAAGTCCATGAGGTAGTTCCCTAAAAATTCGTAGTCATGCACTACAACAATAGACTGGGGCCTGTGGGATGGTGGAAGGTCATTCGGATCTTGCCATGTGTCATTAATTTCTTTATCTTTATCCTTCCCTTTGTGCCACAATACCTAGAAAAAGTTCCTCATTCAAGCTTTACTTTATAATTAGACAACTAAAATTTAATCAGATCTAGATCTTAGTTAGCTACACATGTTAGATCCTCTCCATGTGTCTCTCCCACCCTTTTGTCATCCAATTGTGGGTCCAACAAAAGGGCTTGGTGAAATAGTAGAAATATTAAGAGCGTATCAAGTCATCTTCAATGGGACCACTCCATTGGGTCCACTTAAAATCTTGGCAAAGGTTTTCCAAGTGGGAACCTCCTATTGTTTTGCGGTTATATTTTAATAAATGAAATATATCCCGCAAGCTAGAAAAACCGAAAGAATGTGAACAAGTGGTGACATAAGACTTAACCAGTAGATAAATTAAAACATTTTAGAGCATGTGCATAAATTTATGACTTAAAAAGGGGCCATGACTAGGTCTATGAATAGATATGACATAAATTTGAATCATAGACTTCAAATTTTGGGTTATAAGAATTAGGAAAAAATATTTCAACAACAAAGTGTGGCTGCATGAATATTTAATGACAAAGAACAACTGGGAAATCTAGAAATAAAGGGTTGGTGAACGCATGATTTTCAACTTGGCTTAAGTTATAACTAATGTGATCGGAAATCGACTAGTACAAGTCAACAAGCGATTTTAAATAAAAGTTAGGGAACATGAACTAATAGGGTTTCAAGAGGGGTTTTAGACCTTAGGAGAACCTTGAATGAAAATTTAATAGGCCCAATCTTGCAAATGATGACCAAAAAACTCAAGTAATTGGGATCAAGACATAGAACCACAATTTTTTTATAAAGCCCTACCAATGGCTCTTTTTGGGGACATTTTTTTAGGATGAACAAAGAAAGATATTAAGAATCTTTAGGGGAGAAAATCATGAAATAGGGAAAAAAAACTTAAATAGGATCTTAGATAAGACATTAAAAACAACTAGACCCAAACCAAGCAAATCTAGATACTATACATAAAATAAACATAAAAATATAGTGTACGTGAAAAATAGCATACCTTAGGTGAAGTATGGCTTCAGAAATCATCCATGTACTAAATATTCAAGAATTTCTCTAGTTAAGTGCTATAGGAAATATGAATCTTGGGTCTGTGCAAGATCATGGGGATCCAAAAAGTGGCGATGTGAAAAAAAAAGGCGTTTTTAACTCACTGAAAAATATGAAATTCCACTTTGATTTTGTGTAGGCTTGGGTAGCAAGTACATAGTGTCAAAGCTAATACCAAACCGAAATGGATATCCTTTATGTAGGTCATATTTTTTAATTTTGTTGGCTCTGAGGCCGACCAATATTTTTATTTAATATATTATAATATTTTTTCAATATATTTATAATTATGTTTTTTAATTTAATATTATATAATAATATAATACTATAATAAATTAATTATATTATATTATATTATATTGTATTATAATAATATATATATTATACATAATATAGTGTATAGATATTATAATGTATAATATATATAATGTATTATATAATATAATTTTATATTATAATATAAAATGATAAATCATATCTTAAATTTCAAAAAAAACCGCCAATAACTATATGGTTGGGTCCCAAACCCAACCATTTACTAAAAAAACTACATAAAAGAAACGGATATCCATTTCTTGTTCTATAAAATTAAAAGAAAAAGCTTGAGAGCTCATTTTTAGTAGACTATGCATGGGTTTTCTACTCAATAACTTGAATATCCATTTGCAGGTGAATCTTCTTGGTCAAATAAATCAAATTTGAAAGGTTTTTTTGTTTTTTTAATGTTTTTCTTCCATTTATATTGATTTTGCATTTTTTTTGTGAATTTTAGTCAAAAATATGATATTTGATAGGTTTTTCCTTACATTAAAATGGTTGATCCCAACCTTGCTCACAATGAAGACATTCAACTATCTCAAATTTAAAACCCTAACCCTACAAAAGATGAAAACCCTCCAAATCCTCCTTCACCATGACCGTTGTTTTAAAACAAAAACATGCCAACAATACATGAATCTATTCATAGAAATTTATATCAATTAAGAAATGTATGTCAAATATATGAGACACTCACTAAGTTATCAGACATGAAAAACACTTTAGAAACAATCATTTCAAATGTTGAAACTCTTGCAACTCAACACAATAGATTTGCACAGTGGCGAGAGGAACAAAGGCAATTTTGTGCCAACGGTTTATCATATGATGAGGTGAGGGAAATTGATATTGACAAAGCCCAATTAGCCCACTTATTCATTGATCAAAGAAAAAGACAACCCATTAAGGTGAAAAATCCAAAATTTTCAATTAAATGGTGCACCCATAGAGGCATATCAGATAATTTCTAGAGACATTGGTGGATGGTTTTTGATAAACCACCCAACAAAAATCTTGACGTCCCTTAGCATTTTATCCAAAAATTATATGTTGTGTTTTTCCTAGGGAGGCATGTCAATTCATTTGACATGCGAGATTTCCAGGGTGTTGGGGTGATCCCACAATACTGGTTTACAATTTTTGGGCAAACTGGACATTGGACTGATTTTTTTTAATTAAATCTCCACTTTCAATCTCCTATAGTGACTAAACCGTGAGGAATTTGAAGATGATGCAAACCAGTGATTTGTGAAGTTTTGTCTATAGATTCTAAATATATATTTTTCAAAAAATTTGGAATCAAATTGCACTTTTTTTTCATCTCCTTCGAAAACTATTTTTTATCAGTACACATCATTTTTAAGAAGTGATGCTAACCGTATACAACATAATTTTTTTTGAATGAAGGATAAAATTATAAAAAAATAATAATTTAGATTTGTAACTACGATATCTAACTAGTTCATCTGGTTTCATAGTGTTTTATTAAATTTTTTTTTCTTAATCAAGTTTTGAAGTCAAACCAATGACAATTCAAACATAGGCGTATTGTATACAATATAAAAAAATAAATTATGTATCAAATTTTTTTTTTTTTAATGGATCAAGGACATCAATACCCAGCATGAACATATTTTTCAAATTTTTATTTTGATAATCTACCATTTTTCCACATGTGCAGAACATAGAACTTGATTTTCGGTGAAAAACCTACATTCACAAGAAATAAAAAATAAATATAATAATCAAATTTAATTTAATTAAAATTATACTTTTTTGGAAGCTTATAATAAGGACTACATACTTACACAAAATATATTTTAAATGAACTGATTTGATCCCCCAAAAGGTAACTCCAAAGTGATTTTTTATCAACATTTTGATAGGTGTAAAGAGACTCCATTATAGGTATGGTTTAAAACTAGCAGGGTTCTATCCAAGGGGGCTTGGTCTAAGGTGGTTTGATCAAACCCTCTTTAATTAGAATCATTTAAATGTAAGTTTTCAAGGCTTAAATAATTGTATTTTCAAAAGAAATGTGATTTTAGGAAAAATCAGGATCTCCTAGAAAGTGTAAACCACTATTGTGGCAGCACCAGTTGGTAGAGGGATGCTGCACAATAGACCTAGAGAATTCCAAGTCACCCTAGTTCATCCTGATCCACCTATTTCTGCCCTAACTCCACTACATTACCTTTATATTCCTTTATATGTAGGGAATCAAAGAATTTATGCCTTACACTCATTGAGTAATCATTTGGTCACACAAAGCCATCATGTTGCACAACTATTTGATAGTGCATGTCATTAGGATGGTGATGCACCTGATACATCCCAACATGATGGTGGTGTACCTAGTACATCAGTTCCAAATAGTACACCATCATAAAATCTGAATGGTACATTATCATATTCGACACATATTTGTGTGCCCCATTAATGCATGACGTGCAAAAATTTATGTTTGGGTCCTCTTCGACAGTCCACTGAGGCTCCCATAGACACATCCAACTATGAGGTTCATGATATGTCATATGTAGGACTTGATAGAACATAGAGAGGACCATTTGCAGGAGAGACATCGGTTGCCAGGGACAATGGGGGAGCACTGGTAAGACTTAAAGTAATTTCATATTGTGTTTTATCTAAATTGTTTCATATTTTATAACAAATATTTGTACTAATATATGTTTATGTTTTGGAATATTTAATATTTGTTGATAAAGGAGAATATTTCCCAAATGCAGGAGGCTATGCAATCAACCATTTCATTTTCCCTAGAAAATCGATAAATAGTATTATTTAAATTGATATTTAGATGTTAATATTTGAAATTTATTATGCTTAGATACATGTACTACATAGACTGATAGCCTAATGTAATATTGTATTTTCATGCATCAACATGGTTCTTTTACAACCATGTTGACTAGGGATTACTCATTGGATGAAGTTGCACAATAGGTATATATATTTTTTATTCTTAACATTATGATTATATGTGAATGAGCATTTAAATTGTGTTACACTCTTGTCATTTTTTAGATAGGAAACCATCTTAGCTGCTTCATCCACCATGAGACCATCTAGTGTCATAGCATCAGAACATATATGTGTTTATTTTATCTTACAAATATTTTCGTTTAGATAGGAGTAGATATATGTTTAGTAAATATGATTATTTGTCAACAATTATATGTTAGTTTGTATTATTTTTATTTTACTTGCTATAGTCCTCTACCTGACTCAACACTATGATGAGTGTGGGACCATTTCTTTATAGCACTCCCGATCATCCTAAGGGACAATCATATACAGACCATCTTACACAAAAGAGATCAAGACTTAAGGTAAACTAGAATTGTATTATGGATATAATTATATCGTGCACATATAGTGATTTTGATGTGAAATTCATAATTTATAAAAGTATATAAGTTTCTATTTACTAGTCTATCTCATCAACCATTCACATAATTAATCTAATTTGCGGTTTGAATTTTTATTGTGCAAGAATATTTAGTGCAACTAAGTTCTTAGAGGAGGATTAATTTTGATCATCTAGCACAAGATTATGATTTGATATAAATTGATATGTACTTAGGGTTTGATAGATCTTGAGATGGCATATATGCCACAATTTGGTTTAAAAAAATTGTAAAACTTGTTCTGAGTAGGCATATATGTCAAAATTTTATATGTAGAAACACAATTATTCTACATTTTGATATATAAGAATTGATATTCAATCTATTATTGTCCTCATGTGCATGTCTTTCTACTTTTAATATTCAAAGTGGAATGTATATTTATCTTAGAATGGTTTAAATTTATGATCGATAACATGTTACAGATTAACAAAATTACATTTTTATAGAACTTATGAATTAAAATTGCTAATCCCTATATGTTAGAGTTCATTCATATTAAGTTTCACATACATTACATTCCATGAGACTGCATTTATTTGAGGAGTTTTTTCAAACAATTCACCTCCTTTTCTATTGTACCACATTTTTCATACATGTCTACCAAAATTTTTTTATCAAACACTCAATTTGAGAATACACGTGATTTCAAGCTTTGTTGAATGAATTTACATTTGAAATTATTTTGATTTTTGAACACCTGTAATGAAGTGGGTAGCTGATTTTTATTTCAAAAGAAGTTAAAATTAATGAATTTTTTTATGAGAAGCACTATATAATATTTTTCAAGAAGAACTATTTAAAAATATGCCTCAAAGAATTGTGGTTTCATAGACAAGGTAAAAAAGATGAAAAGAGTAGCTTATGGCACTCTTATAGCATTGATTCTTTTGATTGATTAAACTATTCAAACAAATGGATAAAACTTAATGAAATATGTCATTATAGTGTTCATTCAAAAATAGTATAATCATCTTGATAAAAATCAATGTAACTCAATGTTAATTCAAGCTTAATAACATGTAAAATTTTTAAAATCATCTTGAAGAAGAATCACTATCTTTCGACCATAAGGGTTTGATGCAACCTTCAAACAAATTCCTTACAACTGAACAAGATACATGTTCATTATATTGTTCATGTGAAATCTATACAATAATCATTATCAACAATTAAGACATCACTCAACCATGATGCAACCATTAAATAAACCAAATGAGTTTGATACGACCATTAAATAAACCAAATACAACTCCATGACATGCATTTTATTTGACCTTCCACATGCAATTTGTATTATCCTAATGCACAACAATGAATGTTGCTAACCATAATACATTGAAATAATCAAACTAGGCGTACTATATGGGCTTGATGCACACTAGTCATAATGCACACTTCACAAAAAAAAAAATTCTAAATATGATATTTTCATATATGTCAATCAACCTTGACCCACAACAAACTTGCTATATCAGAATTGTTGTCATATATGCCTTTCAACCTAATGCAATTGAGGTTTTGTATTTTGTAAGAATTTGTGCAAGAAAAGAAAGGGAGATATGATGGTTGAGGTGGATTTGAACAAATGATTTTTTTGTCCTAAGCATTGAAAAATATATCAAAGAAAGGGATCTTGTTGTCATAAGTGTTGAGATTGAAGCAAAAAAACTAAAGACTAAAATTAATCACTTACAAAAGGAATGAAAAGATAAGAAGAATATTTTATCGTCAATGAAAAGGAGGTTGTTCTACTCTAAAAAAAATTTCAATGCATGTGGATGGGTACATTTAGGCTAGGAATGGTCTTGATTCGAACCCAAACATGTCGAAATAGTTAGAGCTACATTGGACCAACAATATCCCTTAAGAGTCAAAAGTGCGAAAAGGAAGCAATCTTTGATGAGATATTACTCAGAGCCCATGATGATAAAAAAATATCTATCTAAGGATATATAGAATCATGTTTGGACCCTATAAAATAACCTCTCTCAGTTTTTGGTATCTCGGAGGTGTTTTTCTATGGTGATGACTTTTTAGTTGAGGAAAAAATTGTCAGATGCAATTAGTGTAAAGTTGAAAATTTGTGCAAGCTTCATTTTGCAACTCGTATGACCAAAAAAATTATTCCAAGACATCCAGATGAGTATTTTTATGCTAGTAATGGTCCCCTTTTTCACCCAAACATGCCAAATCACTCCGATCTACATCCAACTAGCTTGATCCTTTAAGAGTCCAAAGTGCAAAAACGTAGTAATCTTTGATTTTCTATTACTCAAAAACCATGACACTTATAGACTCTCCATCTAAGGCTATGATATTGTGTTGGGACCCTCTACAATAGCCTCTCTCAATTTTTTCTATCTCAAAGAAGTTTTCCCATGGTGACAAAATTTCAATTGAGGAAAAAGTTATCAAATGCAAGCAATGTAAAGTTGTAAAGTTGTGTAACTTTTGTTTTACAACTCATACAGCCAAATAAACTATTCCAATTTTTTTGGATGTGTACATTTATGCTATGAATGGTCCATTTTTTCAGCTAAACATGTCGAATCAATCTAAGCTACATTGGATTGACAATTTCCCTTAAGAGTCCAAAGTGCTAAAAGGAAACAATCATTGATGGGCTATTACTCTAAGACCGTGATGCTTATAGAATCTTTGTCTAAGGCTATGATATCATGTTGGGACCCTCTACAATAAATTCTTTTGATCTTTTCTATCTCAGAGGAATTTTCTCATGGTGATGAGTTTTTAGTTGAAGAAAAAGTTGTCAAATGTAAGCAATGTAAAGTTGGAAAGTGGTGTAACTTTCATTTTTCAACTCGTACAACCAAACATACTATTCCAACACATCAAAATGGGTATTTTTATGCCAAGAATGGTCCTATTTTTCACCCAAACACTTTGAATCACTCTAAGCTACGTTCAATCGACTTGATCCCTTAAGATTCCAAAGTACGAAAAGGAAACAATCTTTGGTGAGCTATTACTTAGAAATAGTGATTCTTATAGACTCTTTTTCTAAGAATAAAAGGTCATGTTGGGACCCTCTACAATAACCTCTTTATTTTTTTTCTATCTTAGATGAATTTTACCATGGTGACAAGTTTTCAGTTAAGAAAAAAGTTGTCAAATGCAAGCAGTGTAAAGTTAAAAAGTGGTGTAACTTTCATTTTTCAACTCATACAACCAAACAAACTATTCTAACACATTTATATGCATATTTTTATGCTAGGCATGGTCCTTTTTTGCACCCAAACACATTGAATCACTTTGAGCTACACTGGACCAATGATTTCCCTTAAGAGTCCAAAGTGCTAAAAGGTAGAAATATTTGACGAGCTATTACTCAAAAATTATGTCACGTACAGACAATTCTTTTGATTTTATAGGATCATGTAGCACCCCTATACAATAACCTATTTCGTATTTTGATAGTTCTAAGGCATTTTCCCGTGGTGTCGAGTTTTTAGTATATGGAAA
The DNA here is from genome assembly GCA_007115665.2 of Sequoiadendron giganteum. Classification (NCBI taxonomy): domain Eukaryota; kingdom Viridiplantae; phylum Streptophyta; class Pinopsida; order Cupressales; family Cupressaceae; genus Sequoiadendron; species Sequoiadendron giganteum. The sequence goes on along the minus strand of CM021110.1, from coordinate 416,359,153 downwards.
AAGGGTCAAATGGATGCAGTGTAAAAGTGAAAAGTGGTTTAGGGTTTGTTCTACTCCTCATGGGTAAGTGAATAAGTGAATCATTTATTCAAATACAATTAAGTCATTAAATACACAATGAATATAAATTATGCACACGGAAACACATAGGTCATAAAGTATACATTGGAATACTCATAAGTGATAAATTATACACTTGAATAAATGTAAAGCATACACAATACACATGGTATTATCATTCAAGAATTACTATTAGATATAGGATTTACAAAATTCCATGTAGGCATACAATAAACAACCCTAATACATAGTCATTTCCCAGTAGGGGAAGGAAATAGATCATACATTGCCTTTGCAGTCGACACACTCTTCCACAACAATAACACATTGACGTTCTCGAGTGACAAGAACCTATACAAACCATCAAGGTAGTAATTAAACTACAAACAAGCATAATAAAAACTAACAAATAATAGGCAATAGAAGAGACAATATAATGTCAAATTTACTAATCTTTCGCATACCTCTGCCAAATGATCAAAGCTTGCTATTGTTGCAACATCTCCATGATCCATCATTCCACGAACATTGCAATATACTTCAAATGACAATTTTATATGATCACAATAGAAAAGATGCTTAGATTAATAAATCTATATTATTTAAAATAACCTAAATGATGATCAAATAGTAATTCAAACTATAAATTATGCGTAGAATAATAAATCTATATTATTCTAATTTGTCGCATAGCTCTCCCAAAGGATTAGAGTTAGTTATTTTTGTAGCAGCTCCATGATCAATCATGCCACAAACATCACAATATACTTTGAATGGAAAATCTATATGATCACAATATAAAATATTCTTAGACTAACAAATCTATATCATTGTAAACATAAATGATGATGAATTGGTAATAAAAACTAGAAAAGATCCTTATAATAAAAAATCTATATTATTCTAATATGTTGCATACCTCTGCCAAAGGATTTGAGCTGGCTATTGTTACAGCAGCTCCATGATCGATCGTGCCATGAACATCACAATATAATTCGAATGAAAAATCTATATGATCATGATAGAAAAGATGATTAGACTAAAAAATATATATTATTCTAAATAACCTAAATGATGATGAAATGCTAATGTAAACTACAAAATATGCTTAGAATAAAAAATCTATGGGTGATCCCACAATACAAGTTTATAAATTTTGGCCAAACTGGACACTGAACTAATTTTTTCTAACTAAATCTTCACTTTCGGGCACCTATAGCAGCTAAACCGTGAGGAATTTAACGATGATGCAAACTAGTGATTTGTGAAATTTTTCTATAGATTCAAAATATATTTTTTTCATTTTTTTTGGAATAAAATTGCACTTCTTTTTCCATCTTTGTCGAAAACTAGTTTTTTAAGTAAACAACATTTTTAAGGAGTGATGCTCAATGTATATAACATAATTTTTTTTTTCCATGAAGGATAAAATTCTTTTCTTGTTGAATTTAGATTTGTAACTATGATATCTAGCACTTTCATTTCATTTGATAGTGTTTTATTGAATATTCTTTCCTTAATCAAGTTTCAAAGTCAAACCAATTACAATTCATACATACGCGGTTTATATATAACATAGAAAAATTTGTATGTATTCAAATTCATTTTTTTTTATTGGATCAAGGATTTCAATATCTAGTTCATTGATATTTTTCAAAAAAAAAATGATAATATGTTATTTTTTCACATGTGCAAAACAAAGATCTTGATTTTCGGTGGAAAACATACATTCACAAGAAATAAAAAATAAATATAATAATAAACTTAAATTTATTTAAAATTATAATTTTTGGGAAGCTCATAATAAGCACTACATCCTTACAAAAAAAAAATTTAAATGAATTCATTTGATCCCCCAAATATTAAATCAAAAGTTGTTTTTTATCAGCATTTTGATAGGCGTAAAGGAGACTTCGTTATGGGTATGGTTTAAAACTAGCGGGGTTCTATCCAAGGGGGTTGATAAAACCCTCTTCAATTGAAATCCTTAAAATGGAACTTTTTAAGGCTTAACTCATTATATTTTCTAAAAATATGTGATTTCAACAAAAAAGTAGAATCTCCCAGAAATTCTAAACCAACATTGTGGGATCACCCCTATATTATTCTAAACAATCTAAATAGTGATCCTTAGTAGATAAACAATATCAAAATGTGATGAAAAATATCATACATGTTCCATACAACAAATGATTCGCTACTCAAGTGTGTGTGAATGGTCATCTCTTACCTTCAGAGTTTCTAGTAAGGCTTCCTGATCAACACTATGAATTGTCCATAGTTCCTTTGTTTCTGTTCTAGAATGGTGTCTCAATAACTAAACATTTCTTTCTATAAAAAGCTATGAATACATGAGATTGGTTTAATGTTTCTCATTTTCTGCAAATGCGGGTATGTCCTTCTTTTTAATCATATATGTTCACAAAAAAGTTTTGGAAATAACAACTAAACCTATATGATCATAATTTTTTTATCAACATATAAATATAATTAGAATAAAAAATCTATATTACACTTAACAACCTAAATGATGATGAAATGGTAATGAAAAATAGAAAATATGCTTAGAATAACAAATCTATATTATTCTAAACAACCTAGAAATGATGATAAATAGTAATGCAACCAAGTTTGAGAAACAAAAACTGAACCTGTAGGATACATGAACCCATCATCATCTGTCATCAGTTGTGTTAGATTTTTATTTCCCCGTACATATCATTTCAACCGATAGTCAAATCCCTCTTCATTCCCTTGTGGTGCTACAACTGCATAGGCATGTCTTGGCTATACAAGATCTGAAAGATGTTCGTAATCAAGTAAATTTTTTATTTCATCTTCTAAAGAGAATTGTGTTATAGATAAAGGGGTCAAGTACGATGGATACAATATTTCCACTGGGTAAAGATTCCTTACACATCCTGAATTTCTGATCCAACCACTACAACCTATGGCTACGCCTTTCATACTTGTAGAAAACATTTTTCTTAAAATCAGAAATAAAATCAGAAATACTTACCTCTCTTGCAACCAACTCGCATCTATAACTCTCACCTCCACTCTTTAATGTGTATTTCACTATCTCAAGCCTTTTATTATGAACAATCTTGTTACCAAAATAATGATCACTGCCCTCATGAAAGCATGTTTCAAACTTCGATAAACCACCACATTGCAAACACATTTCATTGAAGCAATCATTTCTATAAAATAATAAACCATCACGTATAATGCATAAAAACAAATCTAAAAAGTCCCTAGATGGCTTGGGAAGTTGCATTGCATGACACTCCTATAACATTTCATTGGTATGCATAGTAGAATGAATATGGCATAATAATTCACGATACATTGAAAACTCAACATCGTATTTACAACATGTATTACAAACATTAATAAGTACACAATAAAATGGCATGGGAGACTCAAAATTGATTTGTAAGATTTAAAAATTTGGATGTTCTTGACAAAATTATTTGTATAAATATTTTTGGCTACATTCCAAGAAATTTTTAGGATTTTGTGTATGATATCGATTACCAATTTGTAACTTAAAAAAATCCTTTACATTAAGTGATAATCTAGAGTGAGAGTTTCAAAAAAATCAATTTGTATCTTTACATTATCAGTTAGCTTCTTATCAACAAGTGGAAGCCTCCCACTAAAATCCCATGTATCATTTTGAAGAGGACTATTGATTCTTCCTCTTCCTGAGAGTTCTCTATTCAATGTTTTATGATTTATATTTAAATCAATAAAATTTTGTCTCATTAAATGAGCATTTCTCAAATGATGGCTTACTAGTGAGGTTGTGATCACTCTACGAGTAGAACTTTTATATTTTTCCTTATTAGTCTTTCCAATTAAGGTTAGAGAATTAATTTTTTTTTTACAATAATACTATTTTTTTCCAATTTTTTTAATAATGGTCTCATTTTGTAAATCTTAAGTAATTGCAAAAAAAATTGGCATTGTTCGGTTAATGTCTTATCATAAAATTATTCATTGAACATTTTGGTAGCACAGAAATGAACTATTCTTTGTAACCTTTTCCCTTGAAGATTATCTATTATGTTCTCATATTTTTCAAGCAACCATTTAGGGGTTCTCATGTAATTAGGTGTTACCTAAGGTTCATTTTCAACATTTTCATTTTCAAGTTCAGTGTTATTAACATTTTCATTCTCACTATTCTCAATATTTTCAACATTTTTAATTACAATATCATTTTCAACAACATTTTCATTTTCAATAACAATTTCATTTTCAACATTTTCATTTTTTAATTACAATTTCATTTTAAACAACATGTTCATTTTTAATAAAAATTTCATTTTCAACATTTTCATTTTCAAAATCAATTTCATTTTCAATAACATTTTCAACAACATTTTCATTCTCCTTTTTTTTCATGTTTTCATTTTCAATTTCAATATGATTTTCAATATTTTCAAATTCTATTTCATCTTCACTTGAATTAAGATTTAACACTACAACAGAAACTTCAATTTGAATATTTATTATACCTTTTCTTCTTTTCCTATGACTTTCTCTATCTTTTTCTTTATATGCTTCAATTTAATCTATTGTTAGTTTCCTTTTACCTTTTTCTGTTATGGTGATTTGTTTTTCCCATTGCACAAACAATAAAATGCGCACAAATGATTGTAATTATAAATAAAGTGTAAGAGAATCTTTCAAAAGAAATTTTTTGTCTAATATAGATAGAAAGCATGAGAATTTCACAACATAAAAATTTGTCTAATCCATTGAAATACTCAAAATGGTCCTTTTTTTTATATAAGTTACTAAATGGATATCCATTTACATTAGTTTTAAGAATTATTATTTGTTATGATATATGATATATATATATTTATTATATTAATATATTATATATTAGTATATAATAATATATATATTCATATATATTAATATATATTAATATATATGATATATTAAATATACAATATATATATTCCCACTCTCCCTCTCTCTCCCTCTCCCCCACTATCCCTCTCTCCCTCCTAGGGGTTTCTCTCTCTCTCTCTCTCTCTCTCTCTCTCCCATTATCCCTCTCCCTCTCTCTCTCACCCACTCCCCCCATCTCGCTCTCCCACTCTCCCTCTCTCTCTCCCACTCTCCCTCTCCCTCTCTAATTGTATCCCTCTCTCTCCCTCTATCCCACTCTACCTCTCCCTCTCTCTCTCACTCTCTCTCTATGTTTGTCCCACTCTCCCTCTCTCTATCCCACTCTACCTCTACCCCCTCTATCTCCCACTTCCTCTCTCTCTCCCTCCTGCTCTCCATCTCTCTCTCTCTATCTATCTCCCACTCTCCCTTTCTCTCTCACACTCACACTCTCCCTATTTATCTCTCTCCCGCTCTCCCTCTCCCTCTCTCTCCCACTCTCCCTCTCTCTGTCCCCCTCCCTTTCCCCCTCCCTCTCTCTCCCTCTCTCTCTCCCTCTTTAATATATAATGATTAAATATATATATATATTAAATACCTGAGAGGGAGATGGAGACTTCAAATCTATGTATTAAATATATAATATAATATATAATATGGGTATGTGCAGGATCATGATGGGCCAAAAAGTGGCGATATGTAAGTGATATGATGGCCCATGTGGCTAACGACTTTTTTTTTACCCAAAATTGATGAAATGAAAAGGGTTTTTAAAGGATATTCTCAACTATCCACCAATATAAACTATGTTTTACTTTGAATTTAGTAATTAATTATTATTAATTTTCTATTTGAATTATGACTAAAGTCTTGATTGATAGGTTGATTGAAAAAAATCTATAACTTTCAAACGGTATCACATTTTTTGAATCTAAAACATGTGTCACATTATGTGCTTCACATACTATAGGATTAAAAAAAATGAATTTCATAAAGTTTTTTCCAAGTTAAGGTGGTCAGACATACGAGTTTTTATATATTTTAAAAGTTGTAATAAAAAATTCATAATTAATTATTTACTTGGAAACAAATTACAAAAAAATATGCATCACATTGAGACGTGAGTCCTCTACTTACATATAAAATCTTATAAAAATAAATTATCATCTTATTGTGATTATGGTGGTTAGACACACACCTAATTCTTATTTTTTTCCTGAAATTTAAGTACTACTGCACTGAAATTTCAGATTTTCACCAAATAGATTTAAAAAAAAAATAAACCTAGTAGTTTAGAAACTGCATTCAATTTGATACAGATTATGTTCTTACATATTTTTGAAATAATATAGATAACTTATTCAAATTTTTACATCAAGTTGCCTAATTCTGATTTTATGAATTTTCATCACCACTTAAGGGCCTGTTTTTTCCATCATGATCCTGCACATACCCATATATTTAATACATATAGAATAGAATATATATATTATTGTATATATTATATATGATATATACTATAATATATTTAATATATAATATATAATATATGTAGTGTAGGAAAATGCATACCCTTGCATTTTCACACTTGCTTGGGCCCACCTTGCTTTATTTATCCCTATTTATGTTTTAATTGGTCCTATTTTGCATCCATAAGGCTAATGAACTATATCTTTTTTTATGGCTAATCCCATCAAACATTAAAGGATAAATGATAATTCACTAATTATATTTGTGTCCCTAATTTTTCGGACAAGACTAAGATGCCACCTATGGTGTCTTTGTCCCCCAAAGGTCTTGGGACCCTGATTTCAAATGCACCTTAAATGTACCTCTTTTTCGAGTTTGTACCCCAAGTTTCAAGACTTGGTACTAAGATGCCACCTAGTCTTCTTAGTCCCCCTTATGTTATTTTTGGGATTTAATTTCAAATCTTAGCAAGATTTAGCCTCCTTTAATTAATGAATTTATACGTCATCTTGTTGTGGTGTAATTTTGGGATATTACACATGGATAAGTATAAATACAAATTTATTTCATTCATTTTAATCCTAAGCATTCATGATATCATCCTAGCAACTTGAGTATTCATTCATAATAGAAAATTGGAGTCCAAAAGAGCATTCAAGAGAAACTCTTCAAGAATTTGGATCTAATATCAAGATTAAAGCATCATATCAAGGATATTATTGCATCATGTGTGTTCTAGAGATAACATTTGTGATGTAGCATTTTTTATTCAAGCAAGCAATTCAAGTCAAGATCTAGCAAGAATTCCTTTGATTCAAGATCTACATTCAAGCTAGCCACTTCACACAAGTTTGTAGATTTCACAGCAAGGGTTTGGTGAGTTGCAACATAACACTTTGTTCACTCATCATTCCTCTCCTTTATTTTATTTCATTTCAAGTTTTAATTACCAATAAGGGGTTTGACCAAGGCAAACCTCCATTTACTAACAATTAACAAGTTTTTACTCTCTTGTATGTTTTTGTTTCAACATGTAGGTTGAAGACATGAAGACCATTTGAAGTGCAAAGTTTCAAAGTTGTAAAGTTGCATTGCAAAGTTGTCATCTTCATGGAAACTCACCTACAGGCTATATCTAGAAGTTGTTGGACCTAAGATCTAAGAATAATGAAGTGCAGACACTCCACCTCAGGATCGCATTCAAAGATTTTAGAAATTCAAAATGAGACTAAGACAACAGTAAGGGTGTCTTAGTCCTCCCTAGGGTATTTTGTAGAGATTCTTCTAGATTCTGTTTTGACATCCAAAGATTTTGTATTTCCCCCAAAATTAGTAGTGGGACTAAGACAATAGTAAGGACATCTTAATCCTCTTTTTCATATTATGATAGCATTTTTGACATCTCCAAAATCCTCATCACATTTCCAAACTTCCCAGGTACACATACCCTAAGCTTTTGTTGCTTAATTTCATCATTTTCACTCATTGTTTGGCTTGCATTGCTAGGTTTTGTGATTTGAATGTTAAGTTGTCATTTCCAAGATTTTGATTTATGGTAAACCCTTCAAAGCTTAAAATAACCCCTCCTAGGTCTTTCTTGTTGATAATTGACTTGCCTTTGGGTTGATGTCAATCCAATTTGGGATCCTACGAAATTCTTGAGTGAACAATTGTTTTGGAGAAGAGTGGTGTTCTATGACCTATAACCCTCCACTCCTTTTTAACTATTGTTTATTTTGGTGAACTTGACATTTTAGAGCTTTCATTCCTTTTTTCTAAATTGAAGGTCATGAAAGTCCTATATCTAGGTTGCATTTATTCTTGCATTGTATTTTCATTAGTGAAAGTGCATCTAGCGTTTCTCATCTTTGCATTAGTGAAAAGTCCATATAGGTTGCATTTTTTATTTCTTGCATCATTTTATCTCATTGAAAAACTGAAAAGGGCATTGTCAATCATCCTAATTTTATTTAGGAACATTGTTATTACATTCAAAATTGAAAAAAAATGCATTTAACTTTGCATTCAATTGCTTGTCACTAGTTACCTTTTCTTGTATTCATTTACACACTTTTTTGTTTCTAAACATCAAGTCCCTAGGTAGGCAACTTGGGAACATTGTAAACAATCTAGAATATGATATTTTTCTACAAAAATCCTCTACTGGGACTAAAACACCCTTCGTAGCATCTTAATCCTTCTATGGGTTTTTGGCTCATAAACCTCTCTATGTTGTTTGTTGTTAGTTCCAGCTTCTGGAATCTCACAATTTCACCAATAGGACCAAGATTCCCTTACTACCATCTTAGTCCCTATTGAATTTGACTTGGTGTTTTTTTAGGGTTTGAAAGTGATTTTTTTATTTTGCTTCTATTGGCTTCTTTTAGTTTTTTGTTACAGATTGCAAAATTACTGTTATTTGAATTTCTTTCATTTCAGGTGTAATTTTAAGCATAGGATATTATGTTCATTGCATTTTCTTTGGTTTATCCCTCACATGATCTATACTACTTGAGTCCTATTGCTATTATTGTGGTTACACAAAGTGTGATACTCATGCTATCCCATTATAAAACAATCATTGTGGATCTTGGGGTCTCTAACTCTCTTCTTGATAGTGTTGCTAATCAAGCCTCCATGGCCCATGAATTAGACACTACACTTCAAATCCCACAAGATGTCCTATAAAGATTAGATGAAACATTCAAAAAATTACAAGCCTTTATCATTAGTGAATACATAGACATTAGCTTGGTTCCCATAATATAAAATCTAAGGATAGTGCTTAAAAATGGAAATGGAAATAAAATTATCTATGGTCTTAGTAACTTCATTCATGACTATTGGAATAAGGAAATAAATAATAATACACCTGCCACAGTAAATATGAACAATAATCATAACAATGATTCTATTCAATATGATCTTATCGATAATAATCTTATAGATGAAATGATAGGAGTGATTGACATCGAGCCTCATAAAAAACAAACCATAATGCCCATTGACATTAATTATTCTTCAGAAGAAACAATAAAAAATGCACCTAATGGTCTTCTTTACATAGCCAACAAAATCAATGAAAATCCCACCCCTGGGATTTTAATTGATTCCATTTGTGATGAGAATGTGATCACAGAGGAACTCTTATATGTCAATGAACTCACTCTAGATAGATATGATAAACTAAAAGCATGGATTAAAATGCATGATGGTTTTTATCATTCTATGATGGGCTCGATCACACTCTCTTTACAAGTAGGACCAAAGAAATCAAATGTCTCATTATCTATCATATTTAATTCGAATAAATTTCATGTGAAGTTAGGCTAAAAATGTTTCTACTCCATGAATGTTCTCTCATCCATTGTCCATAAGTTCTTAAAGTTTCTAGTTGGCAATGAAATATTCACCATGAACCATAATGGCTTTAGACCTCTGTATTCCCATGGAAATTTTTCCTTAGATTATTTTTGGCCTGAGCCCATGGAACCTATAAGACCTCGTGAGGAGTTCCTTTTCCTATCCTACAAATTTATTAAAGAAAAATGCATATCCAAGTTATCCCTTGAAAATTTTACTCTACCAATGATTGGAACTCCACCCCTTGAAGAAAACAATATTGACCTTAAAGCCCTTCCATCTAACCAAGACTCATCCATCAAAATTTCCTTTCCTATTTCCTACAAAAGACCAAGTTAAAACCAGAAAAGTTCTAATCTACCTCCTAAGAAAATTTATATAGCCAAAGAGAAAGTGGTTGAACAACCTTCCATGGTTCCTTTCATTCTTCCCTCACAAGAAGAAAAGGGACCTATGGTTGACAAACCCGCTCCTACACAAAAGCAAGTTGAAAATCATAATAAAAGGATTTGAAATGCTAGAGAGTGTAGGTGTAGACATCATGCTATTACTCAAAAGATGAATGAAGGGAACAACAGGGTATGTGCAAAATCATCATGGAAAAAATAGGCCCTTAAGTGGCAATAAAAAGACAAAAAATCAGAGTTAAACAACTTGACATAAAAATTTGAATAAGTTATCTATATTATTTTAAAAAAATATAAAAATATAATTTGTAGCAAATTGAATGTAGTTTCTAAACTACTAGACCTTTATTTTTTTTTTTTAAATCTATTTGGTGAAAATTTGAAATTTCAATGCAGTAGTATTTAAATTTCAGGGTAAAAATAAGAAGTAGGTGTTTGTCTAACCACCCTAACCACAATAAAATTATAATATTTTTTTACAATATTTTAGATATAAGTAGTGAACTCATGTCCCGATGTGATGCATATTTTTGTATAATTGTTTTCCTAGTAAATAATTAATTATAATTTTTTTATTACAACTTTTAAAAAATATAAAAGCTCATCTATCTAACCACCTTAACTTGATCAAAAATTCATGAAATTAATTTTTTTTTATTAATCCTATAGTATGTGAAGCATAGAATGTGACGCATGTTTTAGATTCAAAAAATGTGATACCGTTTGAAAGTTATAGATGTTTTTCAATCAGCCTATCAATCAGGACTTTATTTGTAATTCTAATAGAAAATGAATAATAATTATTTATTAAATTCAAAGTAAAGCATAATTTATATTGGTGGAAATCTAAGAATCTCCTCTAAAAACCCTTTTCATTTCATCAATTTTGGGTTAAAAAAAAGTCATCAGCCACATGGGTCATCATATGGCTTACATATCGCCACTTTTTGGCCCATCATGACCCTGCACATACCCAACATAGAAAATCAAAATTCGAACATGACAAAATAAAAAAATGATGAGCCTCCTCCATTACCAGAACCAATGGATCCTATGTCTACAACACAAAAAGGACTAGCACCTTCTATGGATATTAACATTCCTCCTCCTATTGTGGTTAAATTGGATGACAATCTCAAGAAACAACTAAAATTGATGAGCAAGTGCATAATGAGTTAAATTTTCTATTTTCCTCTTCTATGAGCTTAGACGATAGCAACTATGATGATCCTCCTAAAATGAGTGATGTAACACATGTTAAACTTGGTGATTCTCCTAGTAAAACACTTGATGATGTCCCTTTTCTCTCTTGATTTGAACTCTGCATATACTGAACAATACGAGGATGTAGATCATGCTCTGTTGGATTGTTGACTCACATGTACTTTACTAGTATTTTTACTTTCCTTTTTTCTTTTCTTTCATGTGATTGAATGTGTGTAATGTGACCCCCCATGATGTTCTATTTGATCTTCTCTCTCTCTCTTTGTGCATTCATCTTTTTGTACCTTCATTCTTCTATATCCCATAAAAATTTTCCTTTTCATTGATCTTTCCATTTCATTTGCATTTTTTGTCTTGTGTTTTCCTTTTGGGGATGATGCAGGGCGTCAAGACACCCTATGTCTCTTCCATGTTGACCCAAATGTTTTTTCTTTGTTTTCACTCTCTTTGTGTCATTCTTCCAGTTCTATGTGTATTTGGGGAATGGTGACAATTCCAAGCTCTCTAATATCATTGTAGAAAATATAGATACTCACCCCAAATCCATAGATCCCTTTTCTGTTTCTAGAGGGAAACCCTCTTTTCTAGTTCCTTTTTCAGGTTCTTATACTTTAAATTAATTTCTCACAGCATGGTGTTTAGTAACTTCTTTAAAGTGGGGGCATACATTGGCATCATTTTGGTATTATTCCAACATGATTTTTTTTTTCATTTTCATGTTCCTTGATGCGGTTTTCTTACTTCATGCGATGTGTTTTTCTCTTTGTGGTGACATTGGGATTAATTTCCTTCATGAGATTGATCTATCTTAGCATATTACATTCCTCTTAGTGGTGATGTGACACATTGCATTTCCTAAGTTGTGAATCTTTTATACTTTGATTGGTTCTCTCTTGGAGACATTAAGAACAATGGCGCCTAAGACTAAGACCTTGAAAGAACTAAGAAAAATCCCTTCAAGCTTCTCCCTCTCTTATTTTGTTGCATCTTTTTACCTTATTAAAGTCATGGAGGTATGACTTTGATATGGTTTCTTGGGGATCACCTAGTGAACAACTAGCTTCACTCGCCCTCGTGAGCATGCATTTTTCTCTTTGTCCTTATTAAATTCATGGAGGAATGACTTTGATATGGACCTCTTGGAGCTCACCTAGTGGAAAACTAGCCCTTATGGGCATGCATTTTTCTTTATCCTTATCATAGTCATGGGGGTATCACTTTGGTATGTATTTATTAGGGCTCACCTAGTGAACAACTAGCTTCACTAGCCCTTGTGAGAATGCATTTTTGTTTTCATAGTGGGAAACGCGTTCCATTTTTAAACCTTTTGGACAAACAACCTAGACCTACTCCACAATTTTTTGGATAGCCAGTTGAAGCTTGATCCATTGCCTTTTTCTTTTTTTTTTCCTTTTCTTATCTTTGATGGTGTATGTTTGTGATCTGGTTATGGCTTCATATATCATCTGCAAGTGTGTTCCTTCATCTCAAGGTCTTTATTTTTGATAATTAAGAGCGGTAAATGAAAATATTTGAATTAATTTGACATTTTGCAAGCCTTTGGGTTCTAATAATCAAGTTATTAGATGAGAGTGCCTATAAAGTAAGATTTACACCCCATTTTCACCTAAGCATGTAAGTTGAAGAAATTTGAGACAAGTTTTTGAAGAGAGAAGAAGTAAGGGAAGAAGAGTTTAAAGAAGCAAGGAATTTAATTCATAGAGCAACCTTCTATTTTTTTTTTCCAGGTTTTTCAAGTCCATTTGGATGATATTAAGGGAATTTTAGCCCTAGTAAGTGTTTATGGAACCTCCAAATTTCATTAGAAGTACCAAGGTTCCCTTGCCGACGTCTTAGTCCTTGTGGAGTTTGAGGTTACATTGTTTAGGGTCAAATAGTGAATTTATGTGCTTCTATTTATTGTAGTTAGTTTGTTATTTCAGTTTGCCAATTTATTATTTTATGCATTTCCATAGTTCATGTTTGCAATTTCTTCATAAAGATAGTTTATCGCATTTTTATTTTTTTAGACATAGATTTAATTTTACATTCATTATAAAACAAAAATGTTCAATCTAAAAAAGCATAGATTCATGGTTATTTAAAGTATGTGAAAACCATTTGTCCAAGTTAGTGTAACCCTCAAGCCTTTTAGTAGTGATGACTTTGATATGTTAGATGAAGGCCTTAAGGAATTCATCTCACAATGTTCTTCCACTAAGGCTTGTTCAAACAAACCTAAACAAAGAGAAGTAAATGTCATTCAACCTCAACTTATCCTTTATTAACCTTCAAACAAACCTCAACCTACAAACAAACATGTCCTTATCCTAGAAGAACCTAAAGAAAATGTGTCACAGTAATCGAGTTATAGTATTGTTTCTCATACATATAACACAAGGAATAATAGGAAGCCTCAACCTAACCTTGTTTCATTACCATTGCCTAATCATATCTTGCTTAGTGCATCTTTTTTTCCATTCCATAGTGGAAAGGAGTATGATCTTTTTGAACAACTTAGAAATACTTCTGCTAATATTTCCTTATGGGATCTTATTCAAACCTCACCTAGTTACCACACCATGCTTCAAACAGCCTTACAACAAGTTGTGGTTTCTCCTAGTAAAAATGCCAATGATTTTAAAACTCTAATACAAGGAAGGAATACACTTAATGTAGACATTACCTTTCACCAAAATGAGCTCCCTCCCTTGGAAATGAGAAATAAATATGATGTATTCATGATAATTTAGCCAGATACAACACCATCAGAATAAAGTGGACCCTTGTTGACAATAGCTCAACTCTGAATGTGTGTAGTGTGAACCTTTTAGATAAGTTGGGAGTGGATAAATAAAAATGAAACCTAATTCCCTATCGATTCAAGGATTTTAAAATCTAGGAAAGTAGTCACTCGGTGCGATTACTTTTCCTATTTCAATTAGAAAGGTTACCTTACAAACTCCTATTCATGTTATTCCTCAAGAACTTTCATACAATCTTCTTTTAGGAAGACCTTGGATTCATGAGATGCATGTGGTGCCTTTGAATCTTCATTGTATCATGAAGTATGTCTAGATAAACAAGATATACCAAATTGTAATGGACCTCGAGCATGAAACTTGCTTGCAAATTGAAAAAGGAAACAACAGTCCTCTAAAAACGTTAACTATGACATAAAAAAAAACCTATTAAAGATGAAACACAAGAAATTGAAATAGTGTCAAAACTAGCAGATGATGATTGGGGTTCCTTGGAATTCATACCTTCATTATGGGAGAATATATAATCATAAGAAAAGATGATGAAAACCAAAAGCAACCAATGGTTATGTCAACACAAAACTCGGGAGAAAACTCACAAGCATCTACCTCATCTACTCTTGAAGAAGAAAAAAGCTACATCACAAAATTTGATGAGATATATTGTCAACAACTAGAAAACCTGAAAGAAATAGAAAAAATTATGGGAGAGGTTATGAACTTATGAAAAAATTGGGTTATAGTGGAAAAGGTTGTGGAAAGAAAGAACAATGAATTCATATTCCTTTGGAACCTAACATGAAAGAAACAAAAAATGGTTTGGGATACTATCCTTCTAAGATAACACAAGAAAACAAGAGACCTTCATTAAACATCAACACCATTATTTGTAAACCAAAAATCAATCTCACTTTGAAACATCCAGACTTGCTTGATAAGGATTCTGAACCATCATGGGAATACTTTGAAAATGACGAAGCCTTGAAAATAATTATAGGAGTTTATGATAAACCATCTACTCCTTGTAAGAAATAGGTTACATGTGATATGATTAGCACCAAGTAAAGATATGGAGAAAAGGAGAACGGTGAGATAGACATGAACAATGAAGAATACAACCCCGAATTTCCAAGATAAAATGTGCTTCCTTTAGGGGATACCATGGATATAGAAATGGAAATTTATGACAAGGATACAGTCATTAAGATAGGAAAATGTCTTGATGATGGAGAGCATGAGGATACTGCAAATTTACTTCATGAATTTCCCAAACTTTTCACTTGGAATTATTCAGACATGTCGGGAATTTATCTTAAAATTGTAACACACAACATAGTCCTTGCTGAAAATGCTAAGCCCGTTAGATAAAAGATTTAAAAAATGAACCCTAAAATAGCCTTTCTAGTTAAGGAAGAAATTAAAAAATTCCTTGAGGTGGGTTTCATAAGACCTATAGATTATTCCCCTTGGATCTCAAACATTGTTGTAGTCACAAAAACTAACAATCGTATTAGGATGTGTACAGATTTTTCATGATTTGAATAAAGCATCTTTAAAAGATGGATTTCCCCTTCCCAAGATTGAAATGATAGTAGATTCGATTGCAGGACATGCTTGTTTGTCATTCATGGATGGATTTTATAGATACAATCAATTTTTCATCAACCCTCAAGATTAGTGAAAAACAACATTCACAAATTTTTGGGGAACATTTTGTTGGGTTATGATGCCTTTTGGATTGAAGAACATAGGTGGAACATATCAACGAGCTATGATAGTGATATTTCACGAATACATACATAAGATTTTGGAAGACTATTTTGATGATATTCTATCTAGATATTTAACAAGACAAGACAATTTGAATGTTCTTCGAAAGGTTTTTGAACGAATTCAAAAATACAACATGAGATTGAATCCAAAAAAGTGTGTCTTTGGTGTAGATAGTGGAAAATTTTTATGTTTTATCATACCTCACAAAGGCATCAAGGTGGACACAAATAAAATTGATGTTATAGTTAACATGTTGCCTCCTATAAATTTATCTCAATTGTGTACCTTACAAGGAAGAATTCAGGCCATTCATCATTTCATAGTATCCTTAGCAGATCAAAAATTACCATTTACACATCTCTTCAAGAAAGTTATAAATTTTGATTTGAATGAAGATTGTAAACAACCCTTTGAGAGTTTGGAAAATTATCTTGTCACTCCACCTATTTTAAAACCTTGCACGCAAAAAAAACCATTCATCCTTTATACATCAACATCAGTCAAATATTGATTGATTATGAAAGGTGATACACAACAATAGAAAAAAAAATATTAGCTCTTGTATTCACTACCAATAAGTTGCATCATTACTTATTGAATGCCAAAATACAAGTGATGATGAATTTTGACCCTTTAAAACACCTTTTCACCAAAAGAGAATTATTAGGACACTTAGCTAAGTGGGTAATGTTTTTGACTGAGTTTGACCTTAAATTTTTTCCACGAAAAGTAATTAAGGGTTAAGCCTTGACCGACCAATTGGCTGATGCTTCTTCTCCTTTAGTGTTACCTGGTAATGATTATTTCCCTGATGAAAATTTCTTGACAATGAAAGAAGATACATTGGGAATTATATTTTTATGGATCTAAGTGTTGAACTCTCTCTAACACAGGGGTTATAATAAAACTGCCCACAAAATAGCCTATTCCCTTATCATATCACTTAAAATTCCTATGTACAAACAACACTGATGAGTATGAAGTGTTACTCATTGGCTTATGTGCTACACTAGTTATGGGATCTAGAGACATTAAGATATTTGGAAATTCACAATTATTCATCAAACAAATAAAAATGACATATCAAAAAAGGAATGAAAAATTATCAAAATAAAAGGATCTCACAAATAATTTGTTAGAGAAGTTTGACTCATTCACCATTGATCACATCCGTTGAAAATATAATCAGCATGCAAATGCAATGGCAAGTGTAGGTTCTCATATATCCCCTCAAGATCCTTCAAAAGACTTCACATTCATTATTCATACAATTATGAAACCATCAATCGACGATAAGGTAGATGAAGTGTTAGTAACAACAATCGAAAACTCAAGAAAATGGTATGATATGATATTCAATTATTTGAAAGATGGTACCTTTCCTGATCCAACAAATAAAACTTATCTCTCTCTTCTGCAAAAATTTGCATCTAGATATATTGTCTTGGTAGACATCCTATATAAAATTTCTTTTGATGGTCTTTTTCTTAGATGTCTTAAAGAATATAAAATCCCTATAGCACTTGAACAAGCTCACACAGGTGCTTGTGGGGGGAATTTTGGAGGAAGATCATTAGTTGAAAAGATAATATGCATGGGATACTATTGAAAAAATATGGAACACGATTGCTTTGAATACAATAAGAAATTCCATAAATGTCAAGAGCATCAAAATTTAATTCATTCTCATGCCTCCAAGCTTCGTGCACAAGTTCCTATTTGGCTTTTATCAGTATGGGGTTTGGATATTATTGGAAAAATATCTCCACCTTCATTTGTAGGACATACGTTTATAATCACATCAACAAATTATTTCATGAAATGGGTAGAATATATTCCCTTACATTAAAGAATATTCAATGTAATATGTCATTTTATATTGGGGGTATGTGCAGGATCATGATGGGCCAAAATGTAGTGATATCTAACTGATATGATGGCCCATGTGGTTGATGAATTTTTTTTTACCAAAAGTTGATGAAATGAAAAGGGTTTTTAAAGAAGAGTCTCAAATTTCCACCAATATAAATTATACTTTACTTTGCACTTAGTAAATTATTATTATTCATTTTCTATTTGAATTATGACTAAAGTCTTGATTCATAGGCTGATTGAAAAACATCTGTAACTTTCAAACGATATCACATTTTTTGAATCTGAAACATGTGTCACATTCTATGCTTCACATACTATAGGATTCAAAAAATAAAAAATTAATTTCATGAATTTTTGACCAAGTTAAGGTGGTTAGACATACAATTTTTTATATTTTTTAAAATTTGTAATAAAAAAATCATAATTAATTTTTTACTTGGAAAAAATTACAAAAAAATATGCATCACATTGGAACATGAGTCCCCTACTTATATCTAAAATCTAAATCTTATAAAAAAATATTATCATTTTATTGTGGTTAGGGTGGTCAGACAAACACCTACTTCTTATTTTTTCCCTAAAATTTAAGTACTACTCCACTGAAATTTCAAATTTTCACCAAATAGATTTTATTTAAAAATAAATAAACCTAGTAGTTTAGAAACTACATTCAATTTTCTACAAATACTATTCTTACATATTTTTGAAATAATATAGATAACTTATTCAAATTTTTATGTCAAGTTGCCTAACTCTAATTTTCTAAATTTTATTGCCACTTAAGGACCTGTTTTTTCCATGATGATCTTGCACATACCCTTGGAACACATTATTGCTCGCTTTGGACTTCCTTCCACATTTTTTTTAGACAATGGATAATCATTTAAGAACAATGATGTGAAGAATTTCTTGGAAACATTTAATTTACAACATCAATTTTCAATGCCTTATTACCCACAATCTAATTTGGACAAGCCGAATCAACTAAAAAAACTCTTGAAAAAATCCTAAGAAAAATAGTGAACAAACATAATAAAGCTCGACATATGCAATTAAAATATGCATTATGGGTGTATCATACTAGTATCAAAAATTCAATGGGAAAGACACATTATAAACTTTTTTATAGCATCGAGGCAATTATGCCCTTGGAGTTAGAGACTCACTCCTTGAGGATCGCTCTTCAAGGGCTAATTGATGACAATACTTATAGGGAACAACAATTACACCAACTTGAAATTGTCAATGAAAGGTGCATCAATGCCCTCATACATCTTCAAGCTTACCATAATAAAATGCAACAAAGTTATAATGACCATGTCATATGTTGCTCATTTAACAAGGGTGATTTGGTGCTATATGAGAAGCAGTGAAACGTTAATGCCAACCTGATAAAGAAAAGAAAGTTTAGCCCTAATTGGTTAGGACCTTATGTGGTTCAAGAAAGCTATGGGTATATAGCTCATAATTTTTATCTGACATGGATGGTGCACCTCTTCGGGGAATCTATCAATACCATGCATTTGTGTTGGTATTATGCCTAGCCTTTCTGAATAGTGTGAGTTCTTAAAAAAATGTTGTCTATCATGCTTGCTTCATTCCTGAAACCTAGCTTCTTGTATCTTGAATTGTGGGGTAGCACGGGTCCAAGGTTTTTTTGGATTCTTAATTTCGGTATCATTCTATTCAAACCTTATGGTGTATGTTATGTTAGATTAAATCCTTATTTTCATTTAATATTCTACAATTAAATTGTAAGTGCATTTAATTTTGCATTACATAATACCTCATAAATTGAAGAAATCTTAAGAAAAGACGTGTTAGATCATGGATATATTTATTGAATAGTCTAATAGAGATTATTTAATAAATCACATTTCCATATAACACAAAAATAAACCAAGAATGGTCATATATATCTCAAAAGTTTTAATACATCTCAGTAAATAGTACAATGTCACTATGGCCTATGGCTTCTAGATCCCTCGAGATGTGGTGTTATTACCCATCAAGAGACAATGGTGTTTGATTACAAACTACTCATGGTAGAAATCACCCGCATAGTCTATAGTGCCCTGCATAACTCACCCTCAGGTATCAGTGCCTTCACACTCTCTCGCTCTATGCAGTCTCTATCAACCTCGATTATGAAATTCTCTCTCTTTTGTTGCTCAACCTTTGAACTCTAAGATGTCCTCTCTCTTAGATATCCAAGTTGTTTGAGCCTCCTCTAACTCCACCGCCAATGCTAATGTCTAACCCTCAGCTCGATCAACATGCCTAAATTCAATATAATATGCTTGCCTAAGTCTCACATAAGGCTCAAACAGGTCTATACACTACACCAAAAATGGTGGATGCATGTACTCTATGGTAGTATCCTTATCTATAGGAAGGGGTAGCACTATCTCTATAGCCGAACATCGGAAGAGGTACTCACAATCTATCACGGGCCTTGAGAGATAGAAATCATAAGAATAATCAATATACATCATCACAATCTATACATATACATGAGCATGATATGCATAAAAACACAAAGCATAATAATAAATATCATCACCTAGGTCTGTAGCATGATCTGTAGGAATCTTGAATGCTCACTACTCTCTCTATACTTTGGCACACTAGCACATGCAAATTGTGACCTTGTAACTCATGTGGGACTGTATCTCTCCTCTCGAGTCTGGGAGGACTAGCCTCACCTTTGTCAATGTCCTTGCTTGTAGGCTAGTTATTCTCATCCTTTGTCTGCTCATCATTCTCCTCCCTCTCATAGTTGCTATCCTCCTATGACTCCTCATCCCCATCTAGAAATATATTTGTTGGATCCACCCTCTTTCTTGACTCTATGTCCTCCTCCCCAAGATCTAGTAAAGGTCCTGCAAAGCCCATAGGATAGTCCATAGGAAAGATTGCTCCCGGCCAAACCACCTCTCACCACTCGTCGTAATCTTGTTTCATGCCGATGTAATCAACATCAAAGACTGGGGGCACGTTTGTATCCTCCTCCTCTACATCACTCTAGATGACATCATCTATTGTTAGTCATTTAAGGTCCCCAGGTCTTCAAGTGCTTTGTATTGACTGTCTACATGAAGGCCATAGTATGGGTCATCTTTGTACCTGCTTCAATGGTCTCATGATGTGATCGTAGTAGAAGGTTCTCAGTATGTGATCACACCATCCCAACAAAAATTTATCCATCTGCATCCACTTCATCTATCCTGTATTATCTGGCCAGAATAGATCCATCAGATAGGGTCTCCATACAATTTCCTCCTTGCTCATTCTATCAAATCTAACCCTCTAAAATAGTACATCAGCGTATTTCCATGCCTATCTCAGGGGATAACTAGAGGCCCATGGGTGTCCCACCACCATAGAAATAAAAAATCCTCTTAGCTTGGTACAGGTAATGTGCTTTAGGATCCAAGTCTGTAGTAATGTGCAGTGTAGCATATTTTTCACCTCTCCATAAGTAAACAAACCCAAGTCATAGTATACGTGTGCCAGTATGCTCTAACCCCACATAAAGATGACACAATAGTGTTCCATTTCTTGAATCATGTGCACTAGCCCCCCCTCTAGATGTGCTCCACATCCATCAAGAACTAGTATCAGTGCTACTATGAAAATCAAGATGTGTCAAACAAGTGGTGATTGTGCATGTATAATCCATGAAAGCTCAATGTGTGGTCCTACAATCCATGGATGAATTGGTTTCCCTAGGTAGTACTCAGTATCAAACTATATCTCCTCGAAGCTCCTACCATACGATAGGAAAACCCTATGTCCTTAGATGGGCACTCTTAGTATGTAGTGCACATCCTCCAGTGTGACAGTAATCTCTCCTATGGGTAGATGGAAGGTGCAAGTATTTGCATCCCATCTCTCTTCTAGCACCATCAACATGGCATCATGATATCGCATAGCTAGGGAGAGATAGGCCCAATAAAGGCCTGTCTCTAGAGGATCTGCACATCCTCCTAAAGTAGCTGATCAATAAGCTCTCAAAGATGGATGAATGTATAGTCGTTCAGGTGTTGGCATGACTAGGGTGTAGTCTACCATAGAAAAGAAGGAAAAATGTTATTTAAAATATCTCAAAATCTTAAATTTATTCTTTAATGGTCAAAAAGTGTGTTATAGTTATTCTCGAATATCTTAATTAAGGGTTCTAGACACTTTATTTCTCAACTAGGGCACTTTTCAAAAAAAAATTAAAAGTGAATGAAAAATCCTCCCTAGACTCTAAAATTATATAAAAAATTCATAAAAACATAAAAAATAAATTGATTGACTAAATCAAAGTACAAATAAGGTAAAATCCACTCACATTAGGTTGTAGTTCATCTTGTACAATTGCCTCCCATAGAAGCTTGATCCATGGATGGGTTGATGGGCATCTAGTCAGCATGATGGCTCACTCTACTTCAAGATCACTTTGCAAAAAGGTAAAAAATAAAATGAATGCGATTTACCTTCTCTTTTATCTTTATATACATGCATTTTTAAGTCACTTTTTGTTAAAAATAAAATCTTTATTTTTTTACTTAAACTAACAGATTTGGAGCTTGCGAACTACATTTTCAATGTTATTTGTTTCATTGGAATCATGGTTCCACTCCAATTCTCATCAAATATCTATCATCAAGTGGCATGGTACTTAGAAATTTCCTATGATGGACTTGTGCAATTTGATATGGTTGGATTGCTACCTTGAGTCCACCTCTGTAAAGCAATCTAAATCAAGGGGGTCATACATCTACCCTCAAATTTAATTTGCTAGGCTGCAAGTTAGATAACAGGATTATGTTTGAGCTACTAACGAATCTGTGATGTGGGATGTGGTTCCTAACATTGTGGTTTTGTAAGTAACTACAATGGGGGATTCATTATCCATAAACAAATCTATATGAGTATCCTTTTATAAAGTTCATTTTTAAAGTACTTTAGCTTGCATATGCACGTAGTGCCTTATGGGCACCAAAGTGGGGGCTAAATGTAGTGTAGAAAAGTGCATACCTTTGAATTTTAACACTTAATTTAGACCTATTTTAGCACCCCTTTGATTAAATTCCTTTTAGATCACTTATTATGTGCCTCTAAGACCCCTTTTTGTGCATCCTGAGGCGTATTTCATTCGTAAACTTGATGAAAATCCATCAACAATTGTCTGGAAACCCACCTTTTTAAATTGCAAACTAAGCCCTGTGGGACCAATATGCCCTTGGTGGCATCTTAGTCCTGAGGGCTTTATTTTTGAGAATTAAGAGAGGGAAATGAAAATATTTGAATTAATTTGACATTTTATCAGCCTTTGGGATCTAATAATTGTGTTATTAGGTGGGAATTCCTATAAAAGTAAGATTCACACCCCATTTTCACCTAAGCAAGTAAGTTGAAGAAATTTCAGACAATTTTTTAAAGAGAGAAGAAGTAAGTGAAGGAGAGTTTCAAGAAGCAAGAAATTGAAGTCTTGGAGAATCCTTCTATTGTGTTTTTGAAGGTTTTTCAAGTCCATTTCCAAGTCAAGATCGAGCATTGCCAAAGAATAATGATGGATTCCTATTGAGGATCATCAGAGATTCTAGGTTGGAGATTCAACTAGCCATTCTTCTAAGCCTAAGGACTTGTGTCTTGATTGATTAAATATTCCATTGTTGTTCTATTTTTTGCCTAAGGTATATTTCATGTTTATGACTTATTAGGGTGATTAGAGATCTCCTTTGTAGGTCACTTTAATTTGCATCTTAGGAATTCTATTCTAACACATTTGAATAGGGTTTCTCCATGTTCTATCTTGCATAATATTAGACACACTTAAGATTAGGGCACACACGCATTTCCATTTTCAGATCTATCCATTTTCATCAAGGTTTAATTACCAAACAAGGGGTCTGACCAAGAAAAACCACCATAAACAATCATTCAAATTTCCTTTGTTGTGTAGGTTATTTACAAGTTCGGATCTAAAGAATTGGTGAAGAAGGAAGTGCAGACCTTGGATATTGAGACCACATTAAAAAATTCCAAAAATTCAAGATGGGACTAAGTCACCACCTAGGGCGCCTTAGTCCTCCTGAAGTTATTTCGCAGAGATTCTTTTAAATCCGGTTCTCGCATCCTAAGATTCTGCATTTTCCCTGAAAAGAAGTAGCAGGACTAAGACAACAGTAAGGGCATCTTAGTCCTCCATAATGCCTTTTGAAAACATCGCATTTCTAGAATTCCTTGTCACATCTCAAGACTTCCTAGGTTCACATATCCCAACTTACTATTTCATAATTTCATTATTTGCATCCTTCATTTAGCTTTCATTATTAGGTTTTGTGAGTTGAATTCTTTCTTTTTTTCAAGCTTTTTCTTGGTTGTGAACCCCTCAAAGCTTAAAAAACCGTCCTCTTAGGAATTCCTTATTGAGAATTGACTCACCTTTGAGGTTGATAGTCAGTCCAATTAGGATTTATAGGACATTATTGAATGTCAATAGGAGAATAGTGGTGTTATATGATGTAGGTTATAAAACATCACTATTTTCATATTGTTCACATTTGAACCCCTCTCGATTTGATGGTTGCCTACTTTAGTGCGAGTTTGATGAAAATTTATCTCCTCACTAAAGTGGGGGATAAATGTAGTGTGGGAAAATGCATACCCTTGCATTTTCACACATTTTTGGGCTTGCATTGCCTTATTTATCCTTATTTATGTCTTAGTTGGTCCTATTTTCCATATGCAAACCTAATGAACTATATCTTTTTATGGCTAATCCTGAAAAACATTAAAGGATAAATTTAATAATTAAATCATTTTAAGTTTGTCTCCTTTATTTTTGGTTTGGGACTTGTGGGAACTGGGAAATTTTGGCCATTTTATTCACCCTTCATGATTATTAACCTCCCAAAAAGTTCATAATACAGACACAAAAATCCTCACATAGCATCTTTTTTTACAAAATCCAGTCTAAATTTTGTCATAAAACCCCATAAATTTCATCTTGCATTGAAATATTGACATATGAAAATATCGCCATAAGTTGATGTAGGTCTCATTGATGATAATATACATATCTTCAAAATATCAGTGAGACATCTGACGGGTCATATCGATAAAGTTATACACTAGGAGAATGTGGGTTTGTATTACTTATCGGCAAGACAAAAGGTATCGACATGATGGTGTAGGGTAATATCAAGCTAAGTTACCCTAGGCCGAGTGAAGAAAAGCTTCCTATTGGGGACACTTTGGTCATCGAAGAGAAATTTTAAAACACTGCCTGAAGTGCTATTGGTCTTGCCGATAAAGCAAAAGGAGAACTCACTCGGTGAGACAAATGATGTTAGGGAGAGTTTAGAAGGTCTTATCAACCCCTCGGGTTACACCGATGAAAACTAAGCTTACGAAGATAAAGGATGTTGGGGAGACGATGCACATTGTTGTACCGAAAAGGAGGCGTATCAGAGAGACATGTCATCGCGGGGAGATCTTAGCGACATCACAACAAATATTATTTTGTTGGCAGAACAAATTGCTTAGTCTTGGTGACATAAGTAAATAAAGCAAACATCTCAGTGAGATAATGTATTTTCAGATTAAGATAAAGAACTGTTGGCTTGATTCATTGAGTCTGAGTGATAGTTGTTTCGGTTAAATTCGTGGCGATATAAAGAGTGAAAGGAGAGAAACTATCGAGGAGACTTGTGAAGTTGGGGAAACGGCAAGACGTCTTGGCAGATGGGTGAATGTTGAACAGGTGGATCAGCCAAAGATTTTAAATATCTCACCGATATGAGCCCTAATGTGACAGCGAAAATTTCAAAAAAACCTGCAGCATTCATATCTCGGTAAAGAAATTAATGGCACCACGAAGCATACGAGATTTTGTGTATCAGGGTATGATCAATTGAAATCATTGCCTCACAGAATTCAAAGTGAAAGAAAGCAAAGGAACCAACAAAGAAATTAAGGGATTCACCTGGCTTGAGTATGCAAAAAGGTTACAGTAAGTTTCTCTCTAGAACTCGTAAAAATTTGAATTATGGAAGGCACTATTTCAGAAAAACTAAAGGGAAGAAAACCCGAGGAGGGTAGCCAATCAAAAGCAAAAATGTAGAAGATTGAATTACAAACAAAAGGTACTGAAAGGAAGCTGAATCAGGACCTCATAGATTAGTTACCTCGTTCTAGACCTAGAGCTAGGCGTTTTGCATAGCTCAAAAGTGGAAATTCACAAATGCAAATTTATAGGGGATGTTTGGACTCCGGTTAGGGGTTAAGAGTTATTCATTTTCCACAATCACAGGAGAAATCGCTTTGAGCTAGTATGCAATCCATGGAGGCTTAATTTAGGGAAATTGGTGTGCCCTAACATTTTTATTGATGTTGAATTGATAAATATTCTAGCTGGACATTATGACCCGAAAGGAAAAGCTATATGTGATTTGTCAGGGAACCCGTTGATACATATATCTGAGAACACAATTTCTGAGGTTTTTAGGATGAAAGGAATATGCAGTGAGAAAGTAGTAAGTGGGGAGATCAATAGTGAGTTCAGAAGGATGGACACCATCTATAAAGGGTGGAGGTTGCCTCTGCATAGTTTTAGGTGTCATGGCAAGCCTATTCCAATGGGAGACAATTAGGGGCCACCCTATCATGTCGATCTCTTCAAACCTTACCTCAAATACACTTACTACTCGGTGGGACGGGTATTAGGGATGGAGGTACCTGAGCATCTGGTGGTTGTGCCCATGGTAATTGCTATAGACACTCAGTATCATAATTCTAGATCATTTGACTATGTTGTAAACATTTTTAAGGAGCTGGATATGTGTTTGATGGTGATAAAGAGTGGCGCTTACGTTCTCCATCTCAGAAACTATTCACTACTGATGCATTTGTTGTTGTACTTCAGACAAGAATTGGGTTTATGGCCCTAGGAGCTGAGTATTTCACAATCTAACAAGGAAGGTAGGCCATTGCCTCTTCAATTATGGACTATTGTTTGGGACAGGAGGTTTTCCAATTCAAATTTCCTGCATTTTGAAGAATTCTTTGTGAAAAATTAGTATAGATTTTTCAACCATCCTTGTGATTTTTCTTTCTCTGAATAAGTGAAAATTTCTCTTAGGCCAAGAGATTACAATGGAACAATTGACCATAACTGGCGGGATTGGTACTATTTAGAGAATGCCACAATTATTAGGGTCTATGGCTTTGAGGATGCACCTTTCATTCTACCTAGAACTATCCCGGATAGAATTGCATACCTAGAAATTGTTAGGCAAATGGATTAGCCCAGTGTTATGAACTTAAGTTCATATGGGAAACAGGCCTTTATGTCTAGCACATTGTGTTATAGTGATTTCACTGTATTAGCCAAGGAAGCTTATGATTTGATTTTGGATAAATTGTTGTACTATAACATGAGAAGAGCACCAGTGAGAAAGAACTTTGATCTGGAAGGGTATATCCACTCTGCCAAACAAAACATAAATTTCAGAGGGTACCATCATGTGCCCTATAAATTTGATGACATAATCAGAAACCAAGAGGCAGAGGAGGCTGAAATTGTGATTGAAAAAAATAATCAGGAGTTGATGGATGCTGAATTGTTCTCCTCCATTAAGGGGATATCAGAAGCAAACAGGCTACAAGGCTCATCTGGGAAAGTTTAAAGAATGAAGAGTCAATACTATACCTATGTTTCCAGAGCAACTGATGTTGAGGAAACCATGGATGTAGATACAAGGAGTGAAGACTATAGGTCTTTCATATCTGATGATGAATTTATAAAGACCTCAGAGTTTAGGACATTTTTATATAAGCAAAAAGGAAAAGAGATAAGGGGACAGGTTGACAATGTTACTCCAAGAAATGAGGATCAACTGTTGAAAAGCTTAAAAGATGAAGTAGACAAAGAGATGATTAACATGACCCCTCAAAAGGGAAGGGAGCTGCTAGAAAAGGCAGGTGCTATGATTTTTCTAGGTTTGGATATGAACTCTACATTAGTTATTGATAGTTTCTTAAAAGATAGCAATTCCACCCATAAGCTAAGTACAGAGAAGGTGATGGAGGTATACACAGGATCAAGATACAACCCTAATGATGAGACACTAATGATTTGGGCCTTGTATCCTCCTCACAAAAAATCAATTGTTATTGTTACTGAAAAGGCATTTGGACATGTCATGACCCTGAAGGCTGAGGAGGTTGATCCTGTAGCAACTGATGATATTGGGATAAATATAGCCAAGTTAAATAAAGCTCAAATCCAAGCATTGATAAGGGAAAGGGAGATGTATAAAAGTGGTAATGAGAGGATGTTGAGAGAAAATGAATTCTTGAAAGACTTGGTAAATGTTGTAACAGAGCCAACAAGGATGCTCACCCAAGGTGACAGTTCATAGAAAAGGGACCATTGGTAAGGATCAACTGCATATTCTCAAGGGAAAACAAATGCACTTTTTGCAATAATCAAAAGAAGACAGGTCGTTCTAACCACTTGGTTAAATAGGGTCTAGGGAAAACATTCACAATTTATGGATGCCATAAAGGAACACAAGAGAGTGGACAACAAAATTCAGGAAAATATTGAGGAATTGGAGCAAAAGGACACTCCTAGTAATGAAGAGATTGATAATGCCAACTGTATCATGGATAGACACAAGGATTTCTTTGAGGATTTTCAAGGAGATATGCAGGGATTGATAGAGGCTACTGAAGATAGATTGACGAAGTTATGTGATGTTGAAGGATCAAATGAAAGAAATTTGATATTGTGGCGCTATTCTAGTATCAATTATTTGTTAAAGTTAACTGAAATATTATCAAGTTTTCTCCAAGGTTGATATTTCTTTGTTATTTAAATTGACATATCAAGCATATTCTCAGTTTATCAGTACACATTTGTTGTATTTGTGTGGTGTGATTGGTTGGTTCTTTCAAGTAAAGAGTAATTCCTTCAAGTCATTCACAGTAATCTGGATTATCATTTGGATCATTAATAAGAGTTTGATAATTACATTCCTGCATGTTTATACAAGTTATAGACTAAATATCATATGCCAAATAATTAGAATCCCTACGAGATAGAGGTTATTTACCTAAAACTTTCATTTTGACTCCGTTTTTACCCAATAAGGCACTGGTCTCCCTTGCTTTCATTACATTAGTTTTATCCATTTTAATTTGACATCTCTTAATTAAACATATTAATTCATATACCTTCATATTGCATATACAATTTATAACAAATTAGGATCATATCTTTCCACTATTAGATTGCCATTTGTGGATAGTTAAATCAAGTAGGAAACATAAATTCAAAATTTGTGTTGCTCATATAGGTGCACCTGCCTAGGTTTAGCAGAGCCTTAAGAGTAGAGGGTTCAACCATATTGGTTGGCCTTGTCAGTTGACCAAAAATGTAGTGAGAGTGTGGCAACCTCTTGTGGTACAGTCAACCAACATTTTTTAGACCCAACAAATTGGTGACTTCACAGGGGAAGAAACTAGAGAGTTGTCTGATAGTAGACAAACTTTCCATATAAATTCACTAGAGAAAACCATAATTGGAATTTGAAAGAAATTGACTCTACTGGGTAAGATAACCACAAAATATTTTCTCACTTTTAGAAAAAAGTGGGTGGTGACTTTGAATGAACAAAAACATTGAAACTGATACAATAAAATATAAATCAGAAAGGTATCAACCTAGAGTTCAGACCATCACAGTTTCTCACAAAATGCAAGGAAGGAGGTCTTTGTACAAGGAGGGGGAGGGTCATGATAATAAAGGAAAGTGAAATTACAAAAACAATTAGAGCAAGAAAGTGTTTAATGAATTGGACACAAAAAACAAAAAATAAAGCATCAATGCTATATTTGGAAACACACAATTCATATGATACACTTGCAAATGAGGAGAGCACATCTAAAGAGCTCCATACTCCTGAAGGGAGGAGAAATCCTTCTCACCAAATAGACCTTGAGAAATTTGATCAGCACATGGCTGAATTTGAAACTAGAAAAAGGAGAGAATATGAAGATGAACAAAGACAAACACTCTATGAGGGAGGTCTTGAGTATGAGACATTCGAATAAAACCATGAATTTATGGCTCGAGATGAAGAAGATACATAGTGGGAACAAATGAGGCAAAATGCAGAAAGATTGAGGGTTGAATATAAGCAACAACTTCAAGCAATGGAAGAATTGAGAAAGATGAAGTTACACAAGGCTCAAAACAAAATATCAGTAACCGTATCACCCAAATATACACCCCC
Source organism: Sequoiadendron giganteum (assembly GCA_007115665.2). NCBI lineage: Eukaryota > Viridiplantae > Streptophyta > Pinopsida > Cupressales > Cupressaceae > Sequoiadendron > Sequoiadendron giganteum. The sequence continues at coordinate 416,329,012 of CM021110.1, read as the reverse complement.
CCCCATAAAATAAATAATATGAAGCCACCAAGTTCCCCTCAAGCCCACCGAATTCAGCCAAGAAATCAATATAGGAACACTAATGCTTCACCATAACACCGAAATATTCAACCACCCCCTCATCAACAGTATGCACCCCCACAAGGCCTATAAGGCCCATAATGTATGACAAACAACAACCCACTTTACCAACACCATCATTTTCAAAATCACCCCCCACAATGCACAACTATGATTAGACAATTTGATCTTGTTGGGTTTCAATCTATCCTTACCCCCTAGATAACAATTGGAGGAACTTAGTCCCTAAATTCACAGGGAGTAATGCAGTTATAGCTAAGGAACATTTGAGAAATTTTAAGGCAGTCATTCAGGACTTAAACATGTAGTATGAGGATGTACAAATGAGGCTATTCATGATGTCATTGATTGAGGATGTTAGGGATTGGTTCAATAGTCTACCAACAACATCCATTTATTCCATTCAAGTATTTCATGACCAGTTTCTTCAACAATATGGAAATCAGTGTGCATCAGATTTTGCATTACATGGGTTAGTGACAATTCAAAAACATCAGAATGAGTCAGCCTTTGATTTTAACCAAAGGTTTGTTAAATTACAGAATAAAATACCTCAGGCATCCAAGTTGGTCGACCCTGCTTCCTTGAGTATCTATTTGAATGCCTTTGACCCCAAGACAAGATATGAATTAAGAAATAGAGGTCCTAGGAATCTGGCTGAGGCCCAAAAGTGAGCCTTAACTATTGAGAATAACAAAAATGTTGTAGGGATGTTTTCTAAGAGGGAAAATCCTAGAGTTCCCCAATATGTTCCCCCAAATAGACAAGAGAACACATATAGGAATGAGAGACTGAGGCTGCATGACATGCCTTATAATAAGGAAACACCGGATCCACTAAAAATAAAGGGAGCACATATGGCAGATAAGAGTCCATGGTGTTTAGTCTATTATGCACCACATTCCCCAGAACATTGTGTAATAGCTCAGTCAATAATGGAGGAAGATACCCATGAAGATGATGATGGTGAAGACTAGAATTTCTACCTAACTTCCCACACTCTTAACCCTTTGGAGCCAGAGTATGCATCTTCGGAGGAGGAGCGATATGAATACAATGTTGATCACCAAAAATACAACATTCACATGGCAGAGCACCATGTTTTTTCTGACCATGAAGCAAGTGATAAGGAGCAAAGTCCCCTTGTTGCATCAAGTCAGACTAATAGATGCAATATAAGAAGACCAAGTGAGGAGGAGATTCAAAGATTGACAATTGCATCAGTAGAAGAAGCCAAAAGCAAATATCGTTTGAGAAACATAACAGTGAATAAAGATGGGGGTGTCCCAAGGGGGATATTTATAAAAAATAGAAAGGCATCGGGTGAGACATCAAAAGGGACTGATGATAAACAACCAAATCAAAGGGAACAAAAAGAACCCCCTAAGTAAGAAAGTGAGAAACCGCCCATTGAAAAGGAAAAGCCAGATCAAATATCAAAACTAGAGAAGGAAGAAAACAAAGGAGAATGTATTGAACCTAAAAGGGAAATCAAAGATGTAGGTACATCCTTTGATTTTATACAAGCTCTATCTCAATTTAAAATGATTGTGCCATTAATTGAAATGATGAAACTCAAAGAATATAGGGAAAGTACCATACAACTAATTTCTAATGGAAATCAAAATATAAGCCATGGGAACAAAAAGGTCTCAAAGATAAATAATAAAAGGAAAGAGGTAAAAATCCCAGAAGCCTGCCTAATGAACACACCATGGTGATCGCACAATAGTGGTTTACAATTTTTGGCCAAAATGGACACTTAAATTATTATTTTTAACTAAATCTTCACATTCGGGCACCTATAGTGGCTAAACCATGAGAAATTTGAAGATGATGCAAACTAGAGTCTCATCAAATTTTGTCTATAGATTCTGAAAATATTTTTTTCAAAAATTTTGGAATAAGATTTCACTTCTTTTTCCATCTCCCACAAAACTCATTTTTTTTCAGAAAACAACATTTTTAAAAAGTGATGCTCACCGTATACAACATAATTTTTTTTTGTATGAAGGATAAAATTTTTATTTTTTTAAATTTAGATTTGTAACTACAATATCTAGCACTTTCATTTGGTCTCATAGTTTTTTATTGAATATTTTTTCCCTTAATAGAGTTTCAAAGTCAAACCAATTGCAATTTAGACATAGGTGGACTGTATACAACATAACATTTTTTGTATGGATGGAAATTCAATTTTATTTTTTTTAATGGATCAAGGACATCAATACCCAACACGCACATATTTTTTAATTTTTTTTTTGATAATTTTATATTTTTCGAGATGTGCAAAACATAGAGCTTGATTTTCAGTGAAAAACCTATGTTTAATAAAACTAAAAAAAACACATGCATAATAAAACCAAAACATATTAAAATTATATTCATGGGATAGCTCATTTCAAGTACTACCATAATCATTTGAAATAAATTTTAAATGAATTAATTTGATCCCCCAAAAGGTAAATCAAAAGTGTTTTTTTATCAGCATTTTGATAGGTGCAAAGGAGACTCATTTATAGGTATGGTTTAAAACTAGCGAGGTTCTATCCAAGTGGGTTTGATCTAAGGTGGTTTGATCAAACCCTCTTCAATTGGAATCCTTAAAATGGAACTTTTCAAGGCTTAAATCATTATATTTTCTAAAACTATGTGATTTCAGAAAAAATCAGTTCCTCTCAGAAATTGTAAACCAGCTTTGTGGGATCACCTCACAAATTGACCCATTTTTTACCACTTTACTCATAAGTGGAAAACAAGTAATAAATTGCATGATAGAATCAGGTGCTTCTATGAATATCATGCTAGTAGGGGTAATGAAGCATCTTTGTTTATGGATATATGTGGAGGGAGGTAAATGCTATGCCATGGATAGTAGGCTTGTCTCGGTTGTGGGAATCATGAAAAGTGTGGAAGTCAGGTTGGCAACTTACCCACAAGCCTCTTACACTATTGACATAACTGTAATTGACACACCACCCCAGTTTGGGATACTTCTATCGAGACAGTGGACTGCTGCTGTAGGAGGCAATGTACAGTTTGACCTATCATATGCCACCATACTAGTGAATGGAGAGGAGGTAAAATTGTATAGAGAACCTAGAGTGAATCAAATTTTTGAAAATGCTCCTCAAGAACCACTAAATTATTTCTATGATGTTGATCTGGGAAGTTTTAGAGTGGAACTATCTCAACCTGAGTTGGAAAGCAAAGATCCAATTGATCAAAATATTTTTGAAAATCGATAAGGAATATGGAAAATGTATTTCAATGGAGCTGGTATAGTTTTTATATCTCCTAATGGTTCAACCTAAAAATATTCATTTCTGTTAGCATTTGATTGTACAAACAATGTAGCAGAATATGAAGCTTTGCTGATTGGTCTAAATTTAGTTGTTAAACACAAGATCAAAATCTTAACAGTTTCTAGAGATTCAAAACTGATTGTATCTCAGATCAGATCAAAATTCTAGCAAAATATAAAAGACTAAAACAATACATAAATGCAATTGGGTATACAATTTAACTATTTGATGCTTTTTCCATTGATTGGGTGGAAAAATCAAAGAACATAACGGCGAATTTCTTGGAAAATGTAGGATTAAAACAAGATGATATCACATTATCAGGAGTTTCCCATGTGGAATTCAAAATAAGACCTGTAGTACCTCACAATGTATATAGTTGGCAGGTTTTCAATGATGTCACTGACCTTTTGAAATTCCTTCAGTGTATAGACTAGTATGAGGCTCAAGAAATAGATTTCAACACCTTTGTGGAAGAAATAAATGGAGAAGAGACAATGTTTGGAAAGAAGGTCTTGCAACTCAAAACTAATAAACTTCCCAAGGGGTTGGTAGCTTTGGAAAGAGTATACGATGGAAGTGATCGATCCCTTATGAAACAAACACTAGTCAAAAAGGAAGATATTGAAGAAGTAAAATTGGGGACCAAACTATCACCAAGGAAGGTATATATTGGAAAAAAGATAAGCCCTACTATCCGAAGAATGCTGATTTCATTGTTAAGAAAATATAAACATGTGTTCGCATGTTCTTATGAAGACCTCAAGGCATACAGGGAGGATTTATTTCAACATGAAATTCCATTGAAAGAAGATGCAAAGCCATTTAGACAGAAACAAAGGCCCATTAACCCCACTCTGGAACCAAAAATGCATGAGGAATTGACCAAGCTCAGAGATGGAGGTATTATCAAACATGTGAGGCACTCAACATAGGTATCAAACCTTGTTCCTATTAGAAAGAAAAATGGAGATATAAGACTGTGTGTAGATTTTAGAAATTTGAATGTAGCATCTCTTAAAGATAACTACCCACTACCTAACATGGAGGACATATTGCATAAAGTAATTGGATGTGAGTTACTGTCTATGATGAATGGGTTTTTTGGTTATAACCAGGTTAAGGTCAAGGAATGTGAGCAATATAAAAAAACTTTCACAACCCCATGGGGAACATATGTATATGTGAGAATGCCTTTTGGTCTCACCAATGTAGGAGCAACCTTTCAAAGGGATATGGACTTAGAATTTTTTGATCTGATCAATGCTATAATGGTGGTGTATCAAGATGACCTCATAGATTACTCAAAAAAGGCTGAAGATCATATAGGGCACCTTGAAAAAATATTCATTAAAGCTTTGGAATATGGCATTAGTTTGAACCCTAAGAAATGTCATTTTGTTGTTACAAAGGGGAGGCTCTTAGGACATATTGTATCAAAAGAGGGAGTTAGGATAGATCCTGAGAGAGTTGAGACTATAGATAAAGTTCCTATCCCTAAAAATGTGAAACCCATCCAGTCATTCTTTGGACAGATTAATTTTGTTACGAGATTTGTATCTAAATTTGCTGAGATTGTCAAACCCATATCAAAAATGTTAAAGAAAGGGCAAAAGATTGAATGGACCCTTGAAGCATTAGAAGCCTTTGTATCCATTAAAAGAGCCATTAAAGAAGCCCTTATCCTCAAATCTTCTGATTTCACAAAACCTTTTCAGATATTTTTATTTTCCTCTCTACATACAATAGTTGTTGTCATGTTATAGAAAAATGAGGATGGTCATGAGGAACCTACCTCTTTCTTTAGTAAATTGTTACAAGGATCGGAATTAAAGTATGACATAATGGAAAAACAAGCCTTTGCATTGGTAAAGGCCGCAAAAGCTTTCAGGCCATATCTTGTTGGAGCCAAAGTAATTGGATATGTCCCTCACGCAGCAGTCAAGGACATCTTGACACAATTAGAAGTGATAGGGAAAAGGTGCAAATGGATTAACAAAATTCAGGAATTTGATATGGAGATACAAATTACTAAATTGGTAAGAGGCCAAGGATTGGCTAAATTGATGGCAGAAACAAACATTGAGGCAAATCAAATCTACAATGTACAAGGAGAAGGAAATGCAGTTGCAAGTATTGAACATACACCCTAGTACAAAAAAATTATGCATTAGCTTAGGAATACAAAATGTCCAGAAGGACTCAGTGATAACCAAAAAAGAACTTTAAAACTTCAGGCTTCTAAATATGTATTTATAAAAGGAGATTTATTCTAGAAAAATAGAGATGGAATGCTACTATTATGTTTGGATGAATTACAGGTTGATCATGTTCTAAAAGAAATGCATGAAGGATTCTGTGGAGGACATTATTCAGCAAAGACAACTGCGCATAAAATCCTCAGGGCAAGTTATTACTAGCCAAAAGTTTTAAATGATTCATTTTCATATGTCAGGAAGTGTGAGGCATGCCAAAAGTTCTCAAGGAAAATGAAGTATGAGGGGGCTCTACCACTCAAACCTATGTTGGTTGAAGCCCCTTTTCACCAATGGGGGATTGATTTCATTGGTGAAATACAAGAGAAATCGAGTGGAGAACATAGGTGGATACTAGTGGCCACTGATTACTTCACCAAATGGGTGGAGGCAATCCCAACCAAGGAAGCAACAAGTAAAGTTGTGATCAACTTTCTAATAGATAACATTATTACTAGATTCGGTACACCATTGAGGGTGATTACAGATAATGGAATGTGTTTTAGGTCTGATGAATTCAAGGAGTTTTGTAAGACATACAGTATCAATGTTTTATATTCTGCACCATATCATCGACAAGCTAATGGTCAGGCAGAATCTAGCAACAAGAGTCTTTTAAAAACCATAAAAAGGATGCTCGATAAGAACAAAAAATCTTGGGATTCAAAGTTAAGGTTGGCTATATGGGTAGATAGAATTACCATCAAAAAGGTAATTGGGAAATCCCCATATGAATTAGTCTATGGAACGCAAGCTAGGATGCCTCTGCAAAATTTATTGCCAGTGTACAAATTTATCCTTCAAGAGGATATAGATGTTCCTGAACCAATGGAGGAGAGAATGGAGCAACTTGTAGAACTTGATGAAATAAGGAGAATAGCTCAAAACCATAACATGAAACTGCAAGAACAAATGAAATATCTATTTGACAAAAAAGAAAAAAGCAGAAAATTTGAAAAGGATGATCTAGGACCTTTTGTTATTATTGGCAAGCAAGGAGAGGATTCATATTATTCACAAAATATGAGTGTGAAGAGCAGGAGTCGCCTGTACATGGGCAATTTCTGAAGAATTTTTTTTCTTAAAAGTCATAGAGGATAAAAGGTTGCCAGTGCATGGACAAATTTTGAAGAAAAAATTCTCATAAAAAATGTCCATGCACAATAGTATAGGAAGTAAAGGATACAGTAAATTTCTAGTACATGGACAATCCTGGAAATCCTTATTTGATATTTTTCCATGTACAGTAGTTTAGGATCATTTTTTCCATCCCCACTTGCTCTCATCCATAATTTATGGTCTACTCTCCTAGAGATCTGGATCCTTGCAATGATCTCACAATCATTCATCCCCAGACGGAGCCACTATTGGAACTGTGAAATTTTGGCCATTTTATTCACCCTTCATGATTATTAACCTCCCAAAAAGTTCATAGTATAGACACAAAAATCCTCACATAGCATCCTTTTTTACAAAATCTGATTTAAATTTTGTCATAAAACCCCATAAATTTCATCTAGCATTGAAATATTGACATATGAAAATATCGGCATAAGTTGATGCAGGTCTCATCGATGATAATATACATATCTTCAAAATATTGGCGAGACATTAGACGGGTCATACTGATAAAGTTATACACTAGGAGAATGCAGGTTTGTATTACTTATTGGCAAGACAAAAGGTATCAGTGTGACAGTGTAAGGTCATATCGAGCTAAGTTACCCTGGGCTGAGTGAAGAAAAACGAAGCCTATCGGGGACACATTGGTCATCGGAGAGAAATTTTAAAACACTGCCCAAAGCGCTATTGGTCTTGCCGATAAAGCAAAAGGAGAACTCAATCAGTGAGACAAATGATGATGGGGAGAGTTCAAAAGGTCTTACCGACCCCTCGGGTTACACCCACGAAAATAAAGCTTACGAAGATAAAGGATGTCGGGGACACGATGCGCATTGTCGTACTGAAAAGGAGGCGTATCAGAGAGACATGTCATCACGGGGAGATCTAAGAGACATCACAACGAATATTATTTTGTCGGCAAAACAAATTGCTTAGTCTCGGCAACATAAGTAAATAAAGAAAACATCTTGGTGAGACAAAGTAATTTCGGACTAAAATAAAGAAGTGTTGGCCCAATTCATTGAGTCTGAGTGATAGTTGTTTCAGTGAAAGTCGTGGTGATATAAAGAGTGAAAGGAGAGAAAATATCGAGGAGACTTGTGAAGTTGGGGAAACTGCAAGACGTCTTGGTAGATGGGTGAACATTGAACAAGCGGATTGGCCAAAGATTTGAAATATCTCGCCAATATGAACCCTGATGTGATAGTGAGAATTTCAAAAAAACCTACAGCATTCATATCTCAATAAAGACATTAATGGCACCACAAAGCATAGGAGATTTTGTGTATCAGGGTATGATCAATTGAAATCATTGCCTCGCAAAATTCAAAGTGAAAGAAAGTAAAGGAACCAGCAGGGAAATTAAGGCATTCACCTGGCTTGAGTCTGTAAAAAGGTTATAGTAAGTTTCTCTCTAGAACTCGTAAAAATTTGAATTATGGAAAGCTTTGTTTCAAGAAAACTAAAGGGAAGAAAACCCGGGGACTGTAGCCAATCAAAATCAAAAAAGAAGAAGACTAAATTACAAATAGAAGGTACTAAAAGGAAGCTGAATCAGGACCTCATAGATTAGTTACCTAGTTTTGGACCTAGAGCTAGGTGTTTTGCATAGCTCAAAGTAGAAGTTGACAAATTGGATGACAAATGCAAATTTATAGGGGATGTTGGACTCCGATTAGGGCTTATGAGTTATTCATTTTCCACTATCACAGGAGAAATCACTTTGAGCCGGTATGCAATCCATGGAGGAATAATTTAGGGAAATTGGTGTGTCCTAACATTTTTATTGATGTTGAACTGATAAAGATGCTAGTTGGACATTATGATCCGAAAGGCAAAGCTATATGTGGTTTTTCAGGGAACCCGTTGATACATATATCTGAGAACACAATTGCTGAGGTTTTTAGGATGGAAGGAATATGCAGTGAGAAAGTAGTAAGCGAGGAGCTCGACAATGAGTTTAGAAGGATGGACACCATCTATAAAGGGTGGAGGTTTCCTCTACACAGGATTAGGTGTCATGGAAAGCCTATTCCAATGGGAGATAGTGAGAGGCCACCCTATCATGTCGACCTCTTCGAACCTTACCTCAAATACACTTACTACTTGGTGGGACAGGTATTAGGGATGGAGGTACCTGAGCATATGGTGGTTGTTCCCATGGTAATTTATGTAGACACTCAGTATCACAATTCCAGATCATTTGACTATGTTGCGCACATTTTTAAGGAGTTGGATATGGGTTTGATGGTGATAAAGAGTGGTGCTTATGTTCTCCATCTAAGAAATTATTCACTACTGATGCATTTAGTGTTGTACTTTAGATAGGAATTAGGTTTGTGGCACCAAGACTTAAGATTTCACAATCTGAAAAGGAAGGTAGGCCATTGCCTATTCAATTATAGACTGTTGTTTGGGACAAAAGGTTTTCCAATTCAAATTTCCTGCATTTTGAAGAATTCTTTGTGAAACCTTTGTATAGATTTTTCAACCATTCTTGTGATTTTTCTTTATCTAAAGAAGTGAAAAGGTTTCTTAGGGCTAGAGATTACAATGGACCAATTAACCATAACTAGGGGGATTGGTACTATTTAGAGAATGCCATAATGATTAGGGTTTATGGCTTTGAGGACGCACCTTTCATTCTGCCTAGAACTATCCCAGATAGAATTGCATACCTAGAAATTGTTAGGCAAATGGATTACTCCAGGGCTATGAACTTAAGTTCATATGGGAAACAGGCCTTTATGCCCATCACATTGTGTTTTAGTGATTTCACTGCATTAGCCAAGGAAGCTTATGATTTGATTATGGATAAATTGTTGCACTATAACATGAGAAGAGCACCAGTGAGAAAGAACTTTGATCCGAAAGGGTATATCCACTTTTCCAAACAAAAAATATATTTTGGAGGGTACCATCATGTGCCCTATAAATCTGATGACATAGTTAGAATCTTGGAGGCAAAGGAGGCTGAAATTGTGATTGAAAAACATAATCAGGAGTTGATGGATGCTGAATTGTTATCCTCCATTAAGGGGATATCAGAAGTAGACAGGGCACAAGGCTCATCTAGGAAATTTTCAAGAATGAAGAGTCAAGACTATACCTATGTTGCCAGAGAAACTGATGTTGAGGAAACCATGGATATAGATACAAGGCATGAAGACTACAGACTTGTCTTTCATATCTGATGATGAATTTATAAAGACCTCGAAGTTTAAGACATTTTTATATAAGAAAAAAGGAAAAGAGATAAGGCGATAGGTTGACAATGTTACTCAAGGAAATGAGGATCAACTGTTGAAAAGCTTAAAAGATGAAGTAGACAAAGAGATGATTAACATGACCCCTCAAAAGGGAAGGGAGCTGCTAGAAAAGGCAGGTGTTATGATTTTTCCAGGTTTGGATATGAACTCTACTTTAGTTTTTGATAGTTTCTTAAAAGATAGCAATGCCACCCACAAGCTAAGTATAGAGAAGGTGATAGAGGTATACACATGATCAAGATACAACCCTGATGATGAGACATTCATGATTTGGGCCTTGTATCCTCCTCACAAAAAATCAATTGTTATTGATACTGAAAAGGAATTTGGACATGTCATGACCCTAAAGGCTGGGGAGGTTGAACTTGTAGCAATTGTTGATATTGGGATAAATATAGCCAAGTTAAATAAAGCTCAAATCCAAGCATTGATAAGGGAAAGGGAGATGTATAAAAGTGGTAATGAGAGGATGTTGAGAGAAAATGAATGCTTGAAAGACTCGACAAATGTTGTAACAGAGCCAACAAGGATGCTCACCCAAGGTGAGAGTTCACATAAAAGGGACCATTGGGAAGGATCAACTGCATATTCTCAAGGGAAAATAGATGCACTTGCTGCAATAATCAAAAGAAGACAGGTCGTTCTAACCACTTGGTTAAATAGGCTCTGGGGAAAAAGTTCACAATTTGTGGATGCCATAAAGGAACACAGGAGAGTGGACAGAAGAATTCAGGAAAAGATTGAGGAATTGGAGTAGAAGGACACTCCTAGTAATGAAGAGATTGAAAAGGCCAACTGTATCATGGACAGACATAGGGATTTCTTTGAGGAGTTGCAAGGAGATATTTAGGGATCGATAGAGGCTTCCGAAGATAGATTGACGAAGTTATGCGATGTTGAAGGATTAAATGAAAGAAATTTGATATTGTGGTGCTATTTTGGTATCAATTATTTATTAAAGTTAACTGAAATATTATCAAGTTGTCTCCAAGGTTGATATTTCTTTGTTATTTAAATTCACATATCAAGAATATTCTCAGTTTATTAGTACACATTTGTTGTATTTGTGTGGTGTGATTGGTTGGTTCTTTCAAGTAAAGAGTAATTCCTTCAAGTCATTCACAGTAATCTAGAATTATCATTTGGATCATTAATAAGAGTTTGATAATTACATTCCTACATGTTTATACAATTTATAGACTAAATATCATATGCCAAATAATTAGAGTCCCTGCTAGATAGAGGTTATTTATCTAAAACTTTCATTTTGACTCTGTTTTTACCCAATAAGGCACTGGTCTCCCTTGCTTTCATTACATTAGTTTTATCCATTTTAATTTGACATCTCTTAATTAAACATATTAATTCATATACCTTCATATTGCATATACAATTTGTACCAAATTAGGATCATATCTTTCCACTATTAGATTGCCATTTGTGGATAGTTAGATCAAGTAGGAAACATAAATTCAAAATTTGAATTGCTCATATAGGTGCACCTGCCTAGGTTTAGCAGAGCCTTAAGAGTAGAGGGTTCAACCATATTGGTTGGCCTTGTTAGTTGACCAAAAACATAGCGAGAGTGTGGAAACCTCTTGTAGTATGTTCAACCAGCGTTTTTGAAACCCAACAGGACTAAGACATCAACTAGGACATCTTCATCCCCCAAAGGTATTGGGACCTTGATTTCAAGTGCACCTGAAATGAGCCCCTTTTTAGAGTCTGTTCCCCAAGTTTCAAGACTTGGGACTAAGATGCCACCTAGGGCATCTTATTCGCCCTTAATTTATTTTTGGGATTTAATTTCAAATCTTGGTGGGATTTATCCTCCTTTAATTAATGAATTCATATGTCAGCTTGTTGTGGTGTAATTTTGAGATATTAAGCATGGATAAGTATAAATACAAGGTTCTTTAATTCATTTTCATCCTAAGCATTCATGATAGCATCCTAGCAACTTGAGTACTCATTCATAATAGCAAATTGGAATCCACAAGAGAATCCAAGACAAATTCTTCAAGAATTTGGAGCCCTCATCAAGATTAAAGCATCATATCAAGCATATTCTTGAATGATGTGTGTTTTAGAGCTAACATTTGTGATGTAGGGTTTTTTTTTCAAGCACACAATTCGCTTTAAGATCTATCAAGAATTCCTTTGATTCAATATCTACATTCAAGCTAGCCACTTCAAACAAAATTGCAAATGTCACAACAAGGGTTTGGTGAGTTGCAACATAGCACTTTTTTCATTCATCATTTCCCTCCTTTATCTCATTTCATTTCAAGGTTTAATTACCAACAATGGGTTTGACCAAGGAAAACTCCCATTGACTAACAATCAACAAGTTTTTCCTCTCTTGTGTGTTTGTGTTTGTAGATTTACGTTGAAGACTTCAAGATTATTTTAAGTGCAAAGTTGAAAAGTTGCATTGCAAAGTTGTCATCTTCACAAAAACCACATACAAGCCAGATCTGAAAATTTCAAGACCTAAGATCTAAGAAGAAGGAAGTGCAGATAGTAAACCTCATAATCACATTCAAATATTTCAAAAATTCAAAATGGGACTAAGACAATAGTGATGGTGTCTTAGTCCTCTCAAGGGTATTTTGTAGAGATTCTTCCAAATTCTATTCTGACATCTAAAGATTCTACATTTCCCCTAAAAATCAGAAGTAGGACTAAGACAATAGTAAGGGTGTCTTAGTCCTCCCTAACATATTTTGATAGCATTTTTTCATTTCCAAAATCCTCATCACATTTCTAGACTTCTTAGGTACACATACCCTAACTTTTTGTTTCTTAATTTCATCATTTGCACTCATTATTTGGCTTGCATTACCGGATTTTTTTAGTTGAATCTTAAGTTGTCTTTTCCAAGCTTTTGCTTGGTGGTGAACCCTTAAAATCTTGAAAGAACCCCTCCTAGGTCTTCCTTATTAAGAATTGACTCACCTTTGGGTTGATGATCAATCCAATTTGGGATTGTAGGATATTCTTAAGTGAAAAATTATTAGAAGAGTGGTGTTCTATGACCTAGACCCTCCACTCATTATAACCTAATGTTCATTATATAAAATATAGTATATATTAAATATATTATGATATATTTAGATATAATACATTTATTATATATTCATAATACATTGAAAATAGATATCCATTGCTAATGGATATTCATTTTAATGGATATTCATTTTAATGGATATTCATTACCAACTGCATTAGATTTGAAGCTTCTTCAAACCATATTGATATACTAGAAAGAAATGAATATCCATTTATAATGGATATCCTTTACAAATGGATATCCATTTTGTTAAGGATACAAAAACCTAAACCTCATGTCATTTTCACGACAATCTTAGTTGAGCAGCGACCTCCATCATATGTAGTGTCATCCAGCGTGATCCAAGAATGTGTTTGAATCGCTTTCTTTGCATTCTTTTATTTTTTTGCTAATTAGTGATTAATTTAGGTTTTTTTTGCATTCTTTATAGTTTTAATGATTTTTTTCATTTCAATCTAAACCTACAAAAAAATTGGAAACCCTCGTTAGTGGAAAACAAAAAAAAAACATCAAACAAAAAAATGAACCTTCATTACTAGAAAACAAACATAAAATTTAACCTAGTATCCTAAACAAACATAAAATTGAACCTTCATTACCGAATTTCTGCATTTATTTAAACTTTTTAAAATTCTTGTAAAAATTTCCTTCTTCTTTATCACTTACTCTCGTGTTTCTTAAATTATTTCTTTGTTGCTTATTCTTAAGTTAGTATTTCTTTGCTAAATAATTTGTTTTTAATTTTTTAATTTTTTTTACTCTCCTCATCTCTGAAAATAAAAAGGACCCTTGTTAGAATTATTGTGCTCTAAGTTCCTAATACTTAGTGAATCTAGATCCATAGTTAGTAGTGGCCAAATAAAACTTATCCTAGTAGGCATAGGGAAATGGGTGAAGTTAATGGATAATAATCGATGGGCTATGCAAGAGGCTATCATATTGTATCATATTGTCTGATATCCTCCTATATATCCCATCGATTATTACCCATTAACATTTCCCATTTCCTTATGGTTGTTGGGACAAGTTTTGTTTAACCATTATTGACTATGTATCTAGATTCACTAAGTATTGGAAATTTGGATCTTAACACTTCCACCTTTGTTGAATCAATTTGGATCTTGACACTTACACATTGCAACAAGGTAAAAATTTAATGTATTTATTAATGATATTTCACATCACTTTAATAAAAAAATAAAAATTATTTTCATGCCTTAGACATAAATGAGCTTTACACATTTTTTCATTTGTATTCAATTAAGTCATTTACATTGAATGGTTTAAGTGGATTTTTATACATGTATCTTACATTTTGAAATTATAAATTTTGTAGACACTCAAATAATTTTGACACTATGCATCTAATTCTAATTTAAACATCAAATTCCTCTATTAATCAAATATAAAAATTACTCTAGATTAATTAATTAATGTTCATCAACTTTAATTAAATAAATCAAATTATTTAATTAAGTCCCCTAAATTCATCTCATCTTATTTAATAAATAAAATTATTTAAATCAAATGTCATAAACTCCTAATCCCTTCAAGTTGATTAATTCTAGGTTAATTAAATCCTAACCCTGATTACCCATCCTCTATCTTTTGACTCAACCTTGGTCAAGCTCAACCCTTGATTAACTAACTCATTTGCACATGAAAATAATTTCTTTTAATTAATTAATTATGCTATATTCCCTCACAAAAGTATATGATTTAAGAATATTCCTCCAATAACCCCACTTTTATGAATTTCTTACAAAAATATTAACTCCTCTTACACTCTCAACCATATGCATTTATCTCTCTTGCATCCCCTTAACTATGCACAATCCCCAAAATGTGCTCCATCCTCACCCACTAGCCTTGTGACAAGTGTCACAATATTATTGACTCTCCTTTAGTCCCACATTCCTCAAATCTCTTCATTATTCAACCGATTCTCTATTAATATGTCATCCAAAATCATCCACAATCATCCACAATCATTCACAATCATATCCATTCTCCCAAGCATTATCACTATAGGCACACTCGTCACTTTCATTTTCATCCCATCTTAGCTTGATGTTATTATCATTTTGCATCACACATTCACCTTGTATCTTCATCACATTGGTATCTTATCAAGGGGGTGGGAAAGGGAATCCTTTGCACATCAAAGGAGCACCACTCTAATTGTGGGATAGAGTTTTATCTTTCTTTCATATGCTTACATTTAGTTTCTTTGGTTCTATTTATCTTGTTTGTGTATCTAGCATGATTAAATATTTCATAGGGATGCTTTATTTGATTTGCTTAATTTTACTAACAATGCTAATGTTTTTTATTTTTTGAGAAAGTGTAGAAAGAGCGTCTACATTTTGGTGCCCACCGTTGGGCTCGAACCCACATTCTAGTTTTGATATTGTGCAATTTTTTTTAGTCATTCTAGCCACATTCTAGTTTTGATATTGTGCAAATTTGTTTAGTCATTCTTGTCACATTTTGGTTTTGATATTGTGAAAATCTAGTCTTTCATGAATCACTTCATGCATTTAAATAGTTAAATCCAGAATACCTAAGTTGAACATTGTCCTCTTCTTAAAGTCGAGATTCTTTAAAAAAATACAAGTAGTAGTTTCATTTCTTGTAAATGAGTAAGATAGAATTTCTTGCAGGTTGTGTATTCAATTTAGCTTTGTTGCAGATATTTTTTTTGATGTATTTGGAGCTAAAGAGCATCAAGTTCATTTTGTACTCAGTTCAACTTTGTTTATGATTACTTTTAGCTGCATTTTCAATCCCTTGAACATAAAATTAGGCCCACAAAATCATATTTTATTTACCCTACATTATAGTAAAGGAAAATAATTAGAAAGATCAAAAAAAAAATTATATCTGTTGTGCTATGATAATTTATGTGGGATAATTCCTTCTTATTTTACCTTATATAGTGTCCATTTTTCAATACATTGGTTGCAAATATTTCTTGATATAACTTCTTCTCAGTGATCTTTTGTACAACTAAGTGGTGCAGGAGCACCTTTGCAATTTTTGGATTTGCATATGCATCTTGGAGTCTAGGTTAGGTGTGAGTATTTTCATGGTGTAATAAGGTAAATGTGACCAATATGTGATTTAATTAAATTTGTTTATGGTCCTAGTGGGGTTGTGTCAAAATGCTGTCAATAAGGTTGCAATTTTGCAAATGTTCCATAATGCATTTTTGATCATTTTTGTTGGTAGTTGGAACTTGAATAGTCACCTCTTCAAATTTATGTTGTAGACCATTGGGATGAGATTAATTTTTTTTTAAAAGGACTCTAAAATCATCGAGGCAGGTTGGTTGATAGAAGGTTATAAGAAATAAAGCACTTTTACTCTATTTTTGTGTGACCTTTTGTATTCCTTTTCACTTTCAGACTTTGTACGACTTCGTTCAATAAGAAAAACATGTGAAATTAATATGAGGTGGTGTGAATTTGTATTATATCTCATTTGAATCCTTTTGGAGTGTTTTTTATTCAAATTTTCAGAAGATAAAACCAATTTTCTGAATATTGCATAGTTTGGTATGGTTTGTAGGGTTTTGTTGAAGAATATGGAAAATTAGGCCATTCCACCATAGGATAAATTTGTAAATTGGTGGAATGGGCCTCTTGGATGTTTTTTTTAGGATTTTTAGGTTTTTAGGGTAGGATGATGGTGTTTGGAGTTTATTTGCACATGCCCTAGTCTAGAAAGTTTGAGTTCTAGACATGAAATTACTAGTTTTTTCTTGGGATAGCAAAAAATTGGAGTAATATGAAGAATCCAATGATGGAATTGTGTGTTTGGTTACTATTTGAGAGTGGTAGTGAGGTGTTTCAAGTTTTTTTTGAATTATTCCAAGGACCTCCTTTGGGAAAGAGACCTAACTAGGCTAAGAAATAGCGTTGAAAAGGCTGACATTTGCAAGATGTTTCAAAACAACCCATGGAAAGGGTTTGATATGTTGAATGAAAGGAAATTGGGTTTCTGAAAGTATTTGTAATAAGACCCTAAACGACCTTTGGAGGAAGATATAGTTTAATAAGTGTGTCAAGTTACCTATAAGCAAGTAGGTGTGATTTTGAGAGAACCAACTCTAGATTGGGTTTGAGACTTTGAAGACAAGTTGGAAAATGATTGGTTGAAGAAAATATCACCTTTCCTTGCATCAGGTGGTATTAGATCTTAAGCTAAGATTTGTTGCAAGAATTTTGGAATTTTGAAGAAGATAAGTTGAAGGATAAGGCATTCAATATCCCTCCAAAATGTGGATTAGTTGTTCCTTGGGAGATTAGAGCCCTAAGAGAGAGCCAAGAATCCATGTTGGCCAGGATGGAAGCACTAGAAGTTAGAGAAATAAGAGGTAAGGGTATTGCACAAGAGGGTGATCCTGAAGCTGAAGAGGAGGGAGAAGGAGAGAACCCTCCTGAAGGACCACAAGTTGAGTTGAATCCTAAAGAGAGAAATTTTCTGCAAGTGCTCAAGGCTACAAGAGGTGAGGCTCAATAAGTAAAGATGGAGCTACCTATGTATGGTGGAATGATTTATGGAGAAGAGGTAATTGAATGGATAGATTCTTTAGACAATTATTTTGATTATAAGGATATTCCTGAAAACAAGAAGGTCAAGTTTTCCAAAACCAAGTGGAAGGGACCAGCATTGACATGGTGGCATTACACCCGAGAGGAAAGGGAAAAGAAGGGTAAGTCCAAGATCAATTCTTGGGAAAATATGGTGGAAAAATTAAAGAGCGAATTCTTACCTGTTGATTATGATATACACATATTCAGGAGATTGTATAATTTAAGGAAAAAAGAGTTGGATGTGGTAGCCTACACTAAAGAGTTCCACAAAATTAGCATAAGGTCAGGCCATATTGAAAATTAAAGGGATAAAGTAGCTAGATATTTGAATGGTTTGAGGTTTGAAATTCAATATGAAATAAGCCTTTCCACTCCTAGGAGAGTAGAGGAGTGTTTTCAAATAGCTAGTAAGGTTGGAGAGAAGATTAAGAGGAGGTATTAAAAGCAATCTAGGGGTAGAGGAAAGAGTTTCAGGGGTAGAGGTAACCCTGGTGGAAGAGGTTCTCAAAGAGGACCAAATGAACAAAGAAAAACACAAGAATCTAGTGGAGATACAAGAGGAACTTTCATAGGTAGAAGACCATGAGGTAGGGGAAAATTTAGTGGACAAGGAAGGGGTTATAATGTCTTCACTAGAAGGTGTTACAACTGTAATCAGTATGGACATCTTTCTTGGAAGTGCTCAAAAAAACAAGGTACAATTTCTCAAAGTGGGGACAAAAGAACACAACTTGTTCATGAAAAAGATGGAGAAGAAAGTGTTGGATAATCATCTCTCCATGCTAAACTATAAGTAGGAGAGGCTTTGATGATTAGAAGAACATTAATCAAGGTACCAACTACAAAGGAACCCCCTCAAAGGAAATATATGTTTCAAACAACATGTAAGACCCAAGGAAAGGTATGTAAATTCATCATTGACTTTGGTTCAATAGATAACATTGTTTATTTGAAAATGGTAGAGAAAATTAAGATGAAAAGGATACATCACCCTAATCCGTACAAGATTTCATGGCTCAACAAGGGGCAACAGGTGCTTGTGAATGAGAAAGCTTGGGTATAGTTCTCTATAGGACCTTATAAAGACAAAATAATTTGTAATGTTGTCCCCATGGATGTGTGCCACCTACTCCTTGGTAGGCCTTGGAAATATGACTAGAAGGATCAACATGATGGCTACAAGAATGCGTATGTAATTGATAAGGATGGTCTTTCAATCAACTTGGAACCTCTGTAAGAGGATGATAATACATTCCATAAAGATCCTAGTGTGATGATTGTCAAGGAGAAGGTGTTCTTGAAAGACTTGGAGAATTAGGAAGTTGGTTTTTCAATTATAGCAAAGCTCATCTCTAGGGTATGTGCAGGATCATCATGGAAAAAATAGGCCCTTAAGTGGCAATAAAATTTAGAAACTTTAGAGTTAGGAAAGTTGACGTAAAAATTTGAATAAGTTATCTATATTATTTCAAAAATATGTAAGAATAGAATCTATAGAAAATTTAATTTAGTTTCTAAAATTCTAGGTTTATTTAAAAAAATAAAAAATCTAATTGGTGAAAATTTGAAATTTCAATGCAGCAGTACTTAAATTTTAGGGAAAAGATAGGAAGTAGGTGTTTGTTTGACCACCCTAACCACAAATAAATGATAATTATTTTCTATAATATTTTTATATATAAGTAGAGGACTCATGTCCCAATGTGATGCATATTTCTTTGTAATTTTTTTCAAAGTAAAGCATAATTTATATTTTTGGAAATTTAAGAATCACACTTAAAAACCATTTTCCTTTCATCAATTTTGGGTTAAAAACAAATCATCAACCACATGGGCCATCATATCACTTACATATCACCACTTTCTGGCCCATCATGATCCTCGAAATACCCTCTAATGCTACAACAGATCAAGTGGAGATTCCTAGTGAAGTGAATTTTTTGTTAGACAAGTATGGACATATTGGAACAAGAGAATTGCCTAATACATTGCCTCCTATTAGATATGTAAGTCATCATATTTGACTTGTTACTGGGTGCAAGTCTACCCAACAAAGCAACATACAAGAGGACCTCTACAGAAAACGAGGAGATCAAAAATAGATCCAATATTTTCTTGATAAGGGAATGATAAGGGAGAGCTTAAGTCCTTGTGCTTTACCATGTTCAGCATTGTCTCCTAATAAGGATGGAGAGTGGAGGTTATGGACTCATTCAAGAGAAATAAACAAAATCACCATAAGGTACAAATTTCCTATCCCTAGAATGGAAGACATAATGGATAGCTTGGCTGGTGCTAGATACTTTTCAAAATTAGATTTAAAAGGTGTATATCATCAGATAAGAATAAGGGAATACGATGAGTGGAATACAACCTTTAAAACCAATGAAGGCTTGTATGAATGGCTAGTGATGTCATTTTGACTGTCAAACACCCCTAGTACATTCATGAGACTAATGAATGAGGTGTTGAAGAGATTCATAGGAAATTTTTTGGTAGTTTACTTAGATGACATCCTTGTCCATATAAAAACAAAATAAGATCGCTTAGATCACCTTGACAAGGTCTTGAACAAACTCAATGAGGAGAAGTTAATGATTAATCTCAAAAAATGTGATTTTATGAAGAGGGAACTAATCTTCCTTGGTTTTGCGATATCAAAGGGGACTTTTAGGATGGATCCTACAAAATTTGAAGCCATACATAGTTGGCCGACACCTACTACAATGGGAGAAGTTAGAATTTTTCACTGGCTAGCCAACTTCTATAGAAATTTCATCAAGAACTTTAGTCACATATGTGCACCAATGATTGACACCATCAAAGGGGTGAAGAAGAATCAATTTTGTTGGATTGAAGATGTAGATAAGAGCTTTGAATACATAAAATCAAGACCGGCACAAATGCGTACCCTCAAACTTCCTGATTTTGATAAATGTTTCATTGTGGAATGTGATGCAAGAGGGTTTACTATAGGGGTAGTTTTGAGACAGGAAGAAAAATCAGTGGCCTTTTTTAGCGAAAACTAAATGATGCAAAGAGAAGGTACTCATCTTATGACCTTGAACTTTATGCTATGGTTCATTCTCTCAAGAAATGGAGACATTATCTCTTTCCCAAGGAGTTTTTAGTATTCATAGATAAACATGCACTGAGTTACTTGAATAGCCAGGATGAGATGAATCATAGGCATATGAAATGGATGAAGTACTTGCAGGCCTATACCTTCTCAATCAAGCACAAGAAAGGAAAAGAAAACAACGTTGTTGATGCCCTAAGTAGAAGAACTATATTGGTGCAGGAGGTACAGCTTCAAATCATTGGAATAGATTCACTCAAACCTATGGATAAGCATGATGATGATTTTAAGGAAGCCTATTTTGTTTGTAGTCAGTTTCAAGGAAATTTTCTTAGTGAATATGTAGATTATGTGTTCCAAAATGATTTGTTATTCAAGGGGGATCAGTTTTGTGTGACTAAGTGCTCCATGGGAGAAAATTTGGTAAGGGAAAATAATAGTGTAAGCTTGAGTGGCCACTTTGGAATTGATAAAACTTTGGAGTAGGTTAAAAGGTTTTACTATTGGCTTAGGATGGATGGTGATGTAAAAATATTTGTTGAGGGATGTGCAATTTGTGAAAGGGGAAAATGAAAAAGTTCAAATGTTGGTTTGTATCAACCTTTACCAGTCCCTAACCATCCATGGGATTCTATTGTTGGCATATGGCTTCTAGTTTTGTCATTGATGGCAACCTAAGTCATTCATCCGGTCCACAGTCTAGTTTTGGTTTACACCAAAAGAATAGAGTGAAGAGCATGACATCTAGTTAAAGGAAAATATTTTTATCAAATTACTTCACTGGACTATTATTTTGGGTTGTGGATCTCAGAGAAATGTTTTTTGATGTTTATAATACCTTATTCATGAAGTATCTCGATGTGCATTCACTGGTATGCGATCTAGGAAATGTGATGCACTAATCTTTTGGTTATTTATGCTAGAAGGCCGACTTGTCAAATATAGTAATTATAGTTGTATAAGGAGCAATTGATAAAAAAATTATGTGTTTTAATATGTTTATTTGGGTCAGGTAAAGGCACAAAGTTCTGTCACACTCTTAGCCAACTTATCAACACAACTGAATTCAAGTATTTCTAATTAAAAATCAATTTTGGTCAAACATATGATCTAGTAAGATTCATTCTAGCTAAGTTAGATACTTCCACAAATTTTTCAACTAAAATTGTTGGCTAAAAATATACAGAGCACAACTTTGAGTCCAATTTACCAAGACAATTTTTTTTTTGAAAAACTTGAAGTTTTAATAACTCCTGCTAATGTAAATAACATTTTTAAAAAATATAAAATACCCTTTTGTAGATCCATAAGTGTAGTTTTCAAAATATATTTATTTTAATGGTTTAATTATTATTTATATTTTATTTCTTATCTTTACTAAAATTAGATTATCAACAAAAAATATTAGGTTGATTACCATGCAAGGGAAAAGTATGAAAACTTATAAAAAAATTGAAAAAATATGATGCACTAGATGAAAGAATCTATTTGAAGATGGTATAATTTTTTTTTCATTTTAGATAAATATTTAATATGAAAGTTGGTGTTTGATGGAAACAACTATTTTTTGATTCATGCACATTTTTATATTTTATTTAAAAATATATATTTACCAAAATTGGAAAAAAAATATATCCATCCATAAAGTTTAAAGTTATAAATACACACAAAAAAATTGAAAGAAAAAAAAATTACTATAAAATGTTTGACATCCCATGCAACTTCATTTTTCAGCATTTTATCAACTAAATTATAGTGTTAATTTATTAAAAACTAGTTTTAAAAAAAATAAAAAATTAAAAATATACAAACATAAAATATAATAAAAAATACACATTTTATTATTTTACATCATTTCCAAATTCAAAACATATATGCCTCTTTTTAGTGATTCAAGTTTAAAAGTTGGATCAGTGTTGGCCATTTCCTTTATAAAGTATGACACAACTTTGTGCTTTTACCTGATCCCTACTATGTTTAGGATGACTATGGATGGTGTGCATAAAGATTTAATTTAGGATCTAGTCGATAGTTGAAAAGCACTTAATTTTTTATGAAGCCGGCATATGAATGATCAAATCCTTGATAGCGGATATATATATGAGATCAGTTTCATCATTTTGAGATAGAGAATGTATGGAATATGAAGTATACTAGTGTGTGGTGCAAAATAAAGAAGGGTAATCGTGTTAATTAATTTGTACATGAATTTATGATGCAAAGAGTAGAAAAGAAAAGAGCAGAGTAGAGAAAATCTGATAGGTGATCCAAAATCTAATTTGTGAGCTTAACCGAAACTGTAACCTGGCATAAGTAGATGCTACTATTTCAGTTCAAGCTTCAGATGGTCTTAATCTAAACTTTTTTAAGGCAGTGAGCCTTCCCTTTGAGCAGTGAGCTCTAGGCAATGTGCCTGAATGCAAGTGCATTCTCTTTTGTAAAAATTATATTTGAGTACTCAATTTATGATTTAACCTCCACCATGGTTTTTCCCCTAATAGGGTTTGCATCCTTCCTTTCATTTAATGTTCAAATGGTTTCAATATCAAATTAATAAACCTAAGATTTGTAGAACATTGATTCACCCCCCCCTCTCAGTGTTCCCTTAAGTTCAACATCTATAAGTATGGACTTGTTTTTAGGTCTACCAAAAACACAAAAGGGGAAGGATAGTGTCTTTATGGTTGTAGATAGATTCAGTAAGATGGCATATTTTATTGCATGTAGAAGCACCAATGATGCAACTAATATTGTCAGTTTGTTTTCCAAAGAAATTGTGAGGATACATGGACTGTCCTTAAGCATTGTTTCTGATAGAGACTCAAAGTTTATAGGTCATTTTTGGAGGACCTTGTGGAAAAATTTGGGTGCTGAGTTGCAATTCAATTCAACATACCATCCATAAACGGATGGCCAAACTGAGGTTGTTAATAGGTCTCTTGGGGACTTGTTGAGATTTCTGACTAAGAAACATGGTGAATCATGGGATATTGTTCTCCCTCAGGAAAAATATGCATACAATGAATCCATAAATAGAAGTATAGGGAAGAGTCATTTTGAACTGGTATATGGGATGAATCCTAGAGGCATTTATGAGCTTAGATATCTGAGAGACATGGAGAAAAGGAGTGTAGTAGGTGAAGACTTTGCAATTTCTATGAAAGACATTCATGATCAGGTAAAGGAAAACTTGAAGAGGAGTGTGGAGAAATACAAAGAGAAGGCAGATTTGAGAAGGAAAGATATTCAATACAAATTTGGTGATTTGGTGCTTGCACACCTTAGGAGAGAAAGAATCCCAAAGGGAAAACACACTAAATGGATGATGAAGAAGATAGGTCCCTGAAGGATAGTGGATAAATTTGGTCAGAATACCAATGAAATTGAGTTTCCTCCGGGAGTTGCCATATCTCCTATTTTCAATGTTGTTCATGTGTATAATTTTAAGGGTGTTGTGCATGCAAGTGATGTTGTAGGTACTGTTGATGATGAAGATGATGAATGGGTCAAATATTTACCTCCTAGACAACCAATGAAACTTGAAGCCATTATTGATACAAGGGAGGTCAAAAGAACAATAAAGAAGGTATACAATGAGTATTTAGTTAAATGGAAATATATACCCATTGAAGATGCCCAGTGGATGATGAAAGAACACATTAAACAACATGGTTCATCTGTCAAAGACCTCATTTCATTTGGAGGATGAAATTTTTCCTCCCCGGTTGAATGGTGTAGGAGCACCTTTGCAATTTGGGGGTTTGCATATGTATCTTGGAGTCTATTTTACGTGTGATTCTTTTCATGGTGTAATAAGGTCAATATGACCAATATGTGATGTAATTAAATTTTTTTAGAGTCCTAGTGGGGTTGTGTCAAAATGTTGTCAATAAGGTTACAATTTTGCAAATGTTGCATAGTGCATTTTTTGTCATTTATGTTGTTAGTTGGAACTTCAACAGTCACCTCTTTGAATTTATATTTTATATCATTAGGATGACATTCAAAACTATTTAAAAATCATCTAAAATCATCGAGGTAGGTTGATTGATAGAATTTTTGAAGAAATATAGCACTTTTACTCTATTTTTGTGTGACCTTTTCTATTCCTTTGCACTTTCAAACTTTGTATGACTCCATATAATAAGAAAAATATGTGAAATTAATGTGAAGTGGTGTGTCTTTGTATTAGCTCTCATTTGAATCCTTTTGGAGTGATTTTCATTCAAATTTGTAGAAGATAAAACCCATATTTTTGAAAGTTGAATAGTTTGGTAGGGTTTGTAGGGTTTTGTTGAAGAATATAGAAAATTATCCCATTCCACCATAGGATAAATCTATAAATTGGTGGAGTGGGCCTCTTCGATGTTTTTTTTAGGAATTTTAGGTTTTTCAGGTAGGGTGATGGCATTTTGGATTTTATTTGCATGTGCCCTAGTCTAGAAAGTTTGAGTTCTAGACATGAAATTACTGGTTTTTGCTTAGGCTAGCAGAAAATTGGAGTGATATGAAGAATCCAATGATAGAATTGTGTGTTTCATGATTGGTTGATAGTTGTAGTGAGGTGTTTAATTTTTTTTGTGAAGTATTCCAAGGACATCCTTTGGGAAAGAGGCTTACCTAGGCCTAGAAATAGTGTCGAAAGGCTAACATTTGCGAGATGTTTCAAAACAACCCATGGAAAGGGTTTCTCTTTAAAGGGTTTGTAGCTAAGCCTATCTAGTTTATACTCCAAAATTTTTAGAGGTGCGCATCAATATTTGTGCAAGTTGTGAGTTCATGTGTTCCTACAATTATTTTGTTACTATAGCTAATGTTTCTAGAAGAAGAGAATGCAATTCTGGTAATTTGAGTTGTTGTGTATCCTTGTGTGATGTTCATTGATGTTTCTAGATTGTGCTTTATCCTTGTTGCATGTATGCATTGATTGGTGTGATCATGATCGAAGATTTTTGTATTGTGTGTTCGGGTTTTCATGTTCTTGGCTGACATGATGGTTGTAGCATGTTGCGGATCCTCGTGGATTAATCTTTTAATGTTTGGCATGTTTGAGGAATTTTTATTAGTTATTCATTATGTTGTGACTGACTTCGGTTGGTGTGCACTGATATTTGTTCATGAATTGGGTTGACAGTTTGTAATTCATTTATTCTTTTATTTTTGGCCAATAAATTTGTTGATGTGATTCCATGAAGCAGATATATAAGAGCAATTATTTTCTTCATTTGAGATATGCAAGCATGTAGTGTGTATGCGAAATGTGTGAATAAATATCAGATCATTCGATTGTAGAGTAGAGTGTGAAGAAGATTGAGAGAAGTGTGAAGAAGTGTTTTTGTGTCTAACCGAAACTGTCATTAGGCTTTTGAAGAAGCTAATTTCTCAGTTCAACCTCTTCAGATGCATTTAATCTAAAAGTTTTATGTAAGATAATGAGTCTTCTTTGAGCATTGAGCTCTAGGCAGTGTGCCTGAATGCATGTACATTCCTTATTCATTTTCATTATATTTTTAATAGGGTATAATCTTGTGGACTAAAATCCACCATGGTTTTTCCCTCAACAGGGTTTGGATGTATAATATCCTAGTGATCTTGTGTTTCTGATTCATGCTTTCATTGTTAATTCTCAAATCTGAGATTAAAGGCTAATAAGGTTGAATAATTTTTAAATTATGTGACAACTGATTCACCCCCTCTTAGTTTTCTATTCTAGTTTTTCCAACAATTGGTATCAGAGTAGGTTCCTCTAAATAATTTTAATAGCTTAAGGTGATCCGATATGGAATCATACAATAAGGATAGTCCTAGATTCGATGGAAAAAACTACTCTCTATGGAAGGATAGAATGGAGTGTCATTTGAAGTGCATTGGTGATCCCTTCTAGAAGATTATAAAGAACAAATATATTATTCCTTAGAATGGTCCCTCTACTCTTGATGAGATCAAAGAAGTTGAAACAAATATCAGGGTTATAGAAGCATTATTGAGTTCTCTGACTGATTCAGAGATGTCAAATGTAATGGGTCTGAAAACAACATATGAGATATGGAAGAAGATGGATACATTGTATGAAGGAGATGCATAAGTGAAAATTTCTAAGCTACAAAATCTGAAAGGCAAGTAGGAAAACTTGAAAAGGATTGGAGATGAGAAAATTATTTCTTTCATGCAAAAAGAAAATGAACTAGTGATGGGTATTAGATGTGCCAATGAAATCTTGGATTGAGAAGAGATTGTGGCTAAAGTACTCAGATCATTGCCTACTTCTTATAAAAAAAAATCTCATGCTATTGAATAACTCAGGACAGTAAAAAATGTGACAAGAGACATGTTGATTGGTAAGATTGATGGCTTTGAATTGAGAGAATTTGGTGAATCTACTCCTAAGAAATAATCTGCATTTAAAGCTACTATATCCAAAAGAAACCAAAATAGATATGATCCAGGAGAAATTTCTAGAAAGACATTCAAGTATGAAGATGAGATGAAATAGATTGAATATGAAGAAAGAGAGTTAGAAGAGCTAGAAGAATTGATTGTGAAAAGAGAAGCCAGAGGACAAAGTAAGTATAAAGGAAATTTTCCTATTAAATGTTTCTCTTGCAATAAAATAAGTCATTTTGCATCAAGGTGTCTTGAAAGAGTTGCTAGGTTCAAACCTGATAAGCCTAGCTTTAAAAATAAATATTATTATGCTGAAGAATGTGTTACTGATGATGAATCTGATAAAAAAAATCGAAATGAAGATGGATGGGTATTCATTGCTATCAAGGAAAATGGTATGGTGTCCACTAAATCTGCTAGTGATAAGAATATTGAGAAAGCTCTTGCAGCCAAAATTGAAGAAAAATATGAATGGGTCATTGATACCGGATGCTCACATCATATGAATGGTAACAAAATAAATTTTATAAGCTTGGAGAAATATGATGGTGGTGTTGTAAGATTTGGAGATAAAAATGCTGGTATGATTTGTCACAGAGGCACTATTTCTCTTGGTGGTAAATATTATATTGATGATGTCCTTTATGTTGAAGGATTGAAGCATAACCTGATGAGTGTTGGACACGTGGTCGACAAGGGATACAATATTCAGTTCAAATATGGTAAGTGAAGCATACTGGGAAGTTATGGAAATATAATTGCTTCCAGTACAAAGACAAGAGGTAATATTTTTCACTTGAGTGCTTCTAGTGAAAGTTATTTAATTGCTCAAGTTGATGTAAGCTGGTTATGGCATAGGAGGCTATGTCAAGTGAATTTTGATAACATTGTCAAAGTAAGCTCCAGTCAAGAAGTTAGAGATCTTCCTAAGCTAGTGAAGCCTACTAACACCATATGCAAGGAATGTCAGATGGGAAAGTAGACTAGAATTTATTTTCAGAGCAAATAAAATCATTCTAATGGAGTACTAGAGTTCGTGCATACTAATCTATTTGGTCCCTCCACAATCAAAAGTCTACAAGGAGAAAGGTACTTTATGTTCCTTATTAATGATTAATCTAGGATGATATGGGTTGCTTTCTTGAGAGACAAACATGAAGCACTAGAAGAGTAAAAAAAATTCTAAGCTATGGTCGAGAATGAGACAGGTTTGAAGATGAAATGCTTAAGGTCAAACAGAGGTAGTGAATACACTTCCTGAGAGTTCAATTCTTTATGTGAAGAACATGGAATCAAAAGACAATTATTGGCTCCCTAGACCCCTCAACAAAATAGAGTTGTTGAGAGAAAGAATAGAATAATTATAGATGCTGCTAGAACTATGATCTTGTAAGTTAATTTACCTCATATCTATTGGAGAGAAGTTGTAAACACTATTGTATATACTATTAACTGGATAAATGTCAATGGTAATTCTGGTAAGACTCCTTTTCAATTATGATTTGGTTATAAGCCTACTGTTAAATATTTCAAAATCTTTGGAAATACACGTTATATCAAAAGAGATGAAGATATTGGGAAGTTTGATGCTAGGAAAGATGATGTAATATTTCTAGGTTACTCTACTAAGAGCAAGGCCTATTGGTTCTATAATAGAAGATTAAGGAAAATGGTTGAAAGTGCAAATTTCAAAGTTTTTGAAGACACTACTAGATCATCCAGATACTATGGATATGATTCAGATGACCAACATGATAGTACTGATAATTGAAATAATGCTCAAAGACACATAATTAAGTTCAAATTGTTCGGGTGACTCAAGAGAATCAAGAAGGAGAATCTAGTGGAAGTGCAAAAGATGGAATAGAAGAACCAGTAGTTAGAGAAAATCCTAATGTTCTGAGGTATGCAAAGCTAAATCATTATGAAAATCAGATTATAGGAGATAAGAACAAAGGTGTGTAGACTAGAAGAATAATTGTAGAAGAATATTGTTTGATTTCCAAGATTGATCCCAACAATGTCAATGAAGCATGTAAACATGAATATTGGATGGAAGATATGAAGGAAGAACTGATGCAGATAGACAAAAATGATACATGGATTCTTGTTCCTAGACCTCAGGATAAAAATGTGATTGGAACAAAATGGGTCTTTCAGAATAAGCTGAAGGAACAAGGTGAACTAGTCAGGAATAAAGGAAGACTAGTATGTAAAGGGTAATCATAGATGGAAAGTATTGATTTTGAAGAAACCTTTGCCCCTATTGCTAGAATTGAAGCTGTAAGATTATTTCTTGCTTATGTTGCTTTTAAGAACTACAAATTCTATCAAATGGATGTAAAGTCAGCATTTCTAAATGGCGAGCTAGAAGAAAAAGTATATGTTGTGCAACCAAATATATTTCAATTGACTGATGAAGAATACATGGTTTTTCAATTGAAAAAATCACTATATGGACTCAAACAAGCCCCTAGAACCTGGTATGCTAGACTAGATAAATACTTGTTGAATTTTGGATTAAATAAAGGTACTAGTGATAGTAATCTATATTTCAAGATGGATCAGGATAAAGAGTTGATTATTGAATTCATTATTGATGGCATCTTTTTTGAGGGTGATGATGACTTATGTATGAAGTTTGTTGATGAAATGAAAGGTGAGTTTTTGATATCAGTGATTGGAGAGCTGAAATTCTTTCTAGGATTGAAAATTACTCAGTTAAATGATGGAATATTTATATCTTAGTCCAAATATGTAAGACTCAAAGCTAGTTGGTACACCCATGGTAATTGGATGCACATTAACACAAAATGATGATTCTTCTAAAGAAAATCAAACAATATACAAGTCAATGATCGATGGATTACTCTATTTGATTGAGGCCAGACCATACATCATGAATGTTGTATGCATGGTTTCTAGATATCAATTTGATCCAAAGGAATCTCATGTGACTATTGTGAAGAGAATTTTTAGATACTTGAAAGGGATAATTGAATTTGGTCTTTGGTATCCAAATGATGATGATCTTACCTTGAGCACCTTTACTGACGCAGATTGGGAAAAATATGTGGATGACAAAAAAAAGTACTAATGGTGGTGTGTTCTTCTTGGGGAAGAAGTTGGTCTCTTGGTTAAGTAAAAATCAGAATTCTATTTCCTTATCTACTGTTGAGGGAGAATATATTGTTGCTGAAAACAATTGCACTCAAGTAATATGGATGAAGAAAATACTAAGAGATATCAGAATTGAGTATGATGAGCCTATTACTATATTTTGTGATAATTAAAGTGCCATAAAAATTTCTAAGAATATGGTGCTGCATTCAAAGACAAAACATATATCTATCAAATATCACTTTTTGAGAGACAAAATGAGTGATAAAGAAGTCAGAATGGAGTACGTGCCTACTAAAGAACAAATTGTAGATAACTTTACTAAGACATTTCCTAAGGATACTTTTGAGTATCTCAGAGGGAAGTTGGGGGTGATTTTCCCTCCTAATATGAACTAAGATGCATGTCTTTACATAAATTTATGCATTCATAGTCATATCTTGTTCCAAATTGATGTCAAAGGGGGAGAAGAGCAATGTGAGAAACCTTGGGGTAGAAGAGAAGAACAAAAAGGGGAGAAGAGTAATGTAAGGAGGAGAAGAACAGTAAGAGAAGAAAGGAAGATTGTTAAAAGAAGAGTTAGTTGTGTTGATGGTATTTTTCACATCACATGTTTCCATCAGTGCCAAAGGGGGAGGTTGTTGCGTATTGTGGTTGTGTTTTTGACATGTGTTTTTCATTGATGTTAACATTATTAGCATTGATGATCTTGAAGGTTGTATATGTCGAGGATATTGACAATATTATAATAAATATGTTGAAGGCTATCTATGAAGTTGTGATGTTTATTATGGTGGAAAATTCAATACGTTTCTATTCAGGAGTTGCGCTTTAAAGGGTTTGTAGTTGAGACTATCTATTTTATACTCTAGAAGTTTCAGAGGTGCGCATCAAGATTTGTGCAAGTTGTGAGTTATTGTGCTCCTACAGTTATTCTGTTACTATAGCCAATGTTTCTAGAAGAAGAGAATTTATTTATGGTAATTTGAGTTGTTGCATATGCTCATTGATGTTCATAGATGTTTCTATATTGTGCTCTATCCTTGTTGAACATCTGCATTGATTGGTGTGATTGTGATCAAATATTTTTCCATTGTGTGTTTGGGTTTTCATGTTCTTTGCTAACATGTTGGTTGTAGCGTGTTGTGGTTCCTTGTGGATTAATCTTTTAATATTTGGAATTTTCTAGGAAGTTGTTTTAGGTCTTCATTATATTGTGACCAACTTTCATTGGTGCACATTGAGATTTGTTCATGAATTGGATTAATAGTTTGAATTCATTTATTGTTTTATTTTTGGCCGACAAAGTTCTTGAGGTAATTCCATGAAGTGGATATATAAGACTTATTTTTTTATTCATTTGAGATATGCGAGCATGAAGTGTGTATGTGAAATGTGTGAATAAATATTAGATCATTTGATTGTAGAGCATAGTGTGAAGAATATTGAGCAAAGTGTGAAGAAGTGTTTATGTGCCTAACCGAAACTACCATTAGGCTTTTGAAGAAGCTAATTTCTCAGTTCAACCTCTTTAGATGGATTTAATCTAAGATTTATGTAAGACATTGAGTCTTCTTTGAGCAATGAGATCTAGGTAGTGTGGCTCAATGCATGTGCATTCCTTATTCATTTTCATTATACTTCTAATAGGGTATAATCTTATGGACTAACATCCACTGTGTTTTTTCCACTAACATAGTTTCCACGTATAAAATCCTAGTGTTCTTGTTTTTTTGATGTGTTGTTGAATCATGCTTTCACTATTAATTATTAAATCTGAGATTAAAGGCTAATAAGGTTGAATAAGTTTTAAATTCTATGAAAACAGATTCACCCCCGTCGTCTTAGTTGTCTATTCTTATTTTTCCAACACTCTTGTCATGTAGGTTGAATGCTAATGGAACACTCTTGGGGACTTCACCTTTGGACTACCAACATTATTTCTTTGAATTATTATTTTCATACTTTGCATAAGAGTCGGTGTACAAAATCAATGGTGACCTCTCTCAAATGGGAGATCACTAATATGATGGTGTGGCAAGGCGGAGAAATCCAAAATACATAACGAGCACATTTGAGTTGGAGAAGTGGAACTTGAACTTGAAAAATAATTTTGAAATGCTTATTTTAATAGTCTAGAGCATCCATTTGCTACTTTTATTGTCTATTTTAGGTCAACCAGATTAATTTTTGTTTAAAATTAATCATTGATTGATATTTTTTAAGTTGGACAAAAATTGAACATTAGAAAATTACTAGAGTTTGATTTTGGGCTAAAATTGAATAAGAAAAACTCACACTTAGCTTGGTGCTTTAAAATGAACTCGTCATTTCTTTGAGTAGATGAAATGAACAATTACTTGAATTGTGTGATCTTCTTTGTGTGCACTTGAGTGTGCATCCTCTCCCCTTTCACTTTGTGCGATCTTGGGTGCAAGAGAAAAAATCAAAGTGTATATTATTTATTTTAGTCACCCTTATGTTAGGGCTTACTATTAGACACACCACACAATGGGAACTCATAAGCAAGTTCTTGGAGCACGTTTACCAGCAGGCTATATTAAAGGTTGGAAAATTGTGAGAAAGTACCTTCTATCCTGGACTGTATAACATATTGCACCTAGTACCATGCCTTAAGTGGAAAATTGGGTGTGTATATAGCTGGGTGTTCTCACTTTGTTAGTAAGAACCAAAATGTTTAGTTGCCAAAAACCTTAATACTTGTTGGTGCAAGAACGGTCAATCTGAAGCCAATCCACATTTTTACTATTCAAAGTAGAAACAAAAAAATCCTTAGGGTCTCTGGATCTTAGAGATTTTGAGATTTGGTGTTCCTGAGAAGTGTATGTCATGGAGGGGACCCAGTTTTTCCAAATCTCTAATTGTTCGCATTGTCTTAGTGTTTGGAGAAATCCGAATGGGGACTCAACAAAGTATGGCCATTTCTAACCTAGGATTATACAATTTGTGAGTTAGTCAAAAAACATTGCTTTGATCTCAAACATTGAAAACAAACATTTTACAAGTAATAAAAATTTCAAACCCTTTAGAAAGAGAAAATATCCTTAAAGATTCCAATTATTACTGCTTCTCCCTAGGTATTTTCTCCTTAGAGGCTTCTAAATATTTCGTCCCATATCTAAAATTGTTCTCTCCAAAGTTAACCTAGGAAAACTGTGGCCTTCACCCTTTGATTTTCACATATTGGACCCTTTGGAATGAAAAAGAGCTAAGACATAGATATTTAGTTTTAAATTTAAACAAGACAAGATGATGTTGTAAAATCAATTCATTAATCAAGATGAAATCAATTGAACCCCACACATGTGCTTGTTTATCTTTGGTCTTATGGTCTTATGGGAAAACATTGATCTATTGGTTTGAAGTAATCTTAGGGAAAATCATGTTCTTCTCTACCTTGGTCTTGTAAAAAAGTCCTTCTTAGGTTCACTTAGGATCAAAATCAATCATTTCATCCATTCAAAAAAATTATCATCCCATCCCACCAAATTTCTTGAAATTTGGAAACATCCTTATGATAGAATTTTGGTAAATCACTTAGACTAAATGAAATCATCTTATTTAGTTAGGTGTGTGTGAATGAATCCTTTCTCATACACTTAGTTAAATTAGCACCCTCTTTTTGAAAATTTCATCCTAAGATCACATCTAACATCTTAGGGTGTACAAGTTCATTATCCAAATCAAACAAATCAAAATCAAAATCCTAAAGTTTAGCATTGATCCAAAGTTCCTAAAAGCTCAACATCAAAATCACCCACCCCTTTCACCCTTCATCTCTTCATTGGTCCTAAATTCCTTAGAGGTCAACAAGGTCAAAACACAAGAAAAACATGTAATATAAACTTGATTCATACATAATGAGTGATCTAAGCCAACCAAACTATAAAATCCTTACAATACCAATTGATTATCAAAACAAAAATTTATAGAATCCATACATGGGATCATTATCTCCTACAAACCTCAATGATACAACAAATGTGAGTATGCCCAATCTAAATTTTGGAACACCTTTCCCTATATGGTATACTTAAATCAAAGTCAAAACCTCCAAATCTATTAACCAAACGATCAATACACGAGTCTTCAATAAAAAACATTATCCCACCAAATCAGTACATGCCAAATGTGAATATACCAAATGCAAGCTTACCAAACATAAGAATATCCAATCCACACTTGGTGAACTATGTGATAAATATGTTTTTGAATCATACCAATTTTGATCAAAGTTTGAACAATATGTTAAAAACTCAATGTATTGATCCAAGGCGAGGTAACACCATACAATATCAAGGTTACCTAAATCAAAGCAATATCATTCCCAACCATAGAAATGTTCAATGTCAACCTATAATGCAAAATCTAAACATCATCCCAAATCAAAAAATTGTCCAAAATAAATTTTTGCATGATCCCATACAAATACAACAAGTATATGTTCCAAGTATGCTTAAACAACAACCAAATCAACTATATCAAGGGTCTCAAAATCAAAATCAAGATCAAATTTTGTGACATCAAATTGCTTCACTTACAAAATTAGTTGAATCATTGCGCCAAGAGACATCTCCACCCCAGAACCTACACACTACCCCATTAGTTAACCATGTCATCAAAACATTGGGTTGTGTCTACAACCTCATCAAGAAGAATATCCCCAGTGTCAAGAGGTCGTATATCAAGATCAACAACATCAACAACAAGCCCAATCACCACATCTGCAAAATCAATCATTACAAGGTCAATTTCAACAAGTACAAATCTCACAAGGTAACAAATGTGAATACACTCCTTTGGGGGAGCCAATTGAATCAACATTAAAAAATCTAGTTAATGCAAAAATCATCACTCTTTCAAAATTCAGTGCTTTCAAATATATCATAAAATTCCATTAGAATAAGGTTATATCTTATTGTGAGTATCATAGAGAAAATATTTATAAAACATTAAATTGTATTTGACTCAAAAATCTCATCCAAGACCTTCCTGATCAAGGAAAAATAACTGTTGAGGACAATGATCAAGATTCAACCCCTAATGGTAGCAGTGAGAATGTCACCACCATAATTATTGAAAATAATGCTCAATATCTATCCATCAATGAGGACTTTGAATATTTTTCTACCCCATCCAATGATCAAATCAACATACATCAAGAGTCACTTTTTATTCATGATCAAAACCCCTCAATAATATCCAATAATTATCTATTTCAAGGAGTGTTAACATTATGATCTTATTGACATAATCCAAGATCAATCCACCAATGATCATGTTTCCAATGTCTCTACATAACCTAATGAGTTAGAGGACATCTCTCACAAATTTATTCCAAAGCATGATCAACAAATTTCACCAAAGTCTAACAATAGTCCTTTTCAAGACATATTGGCATCTGTTGACCTCATGGTTGTAGATATTGAAGGAATCCTCAGCTCAACACTTGATCCAAATCCACT
The DNA here is from genome assembly GCA_007115665.2 of Sequoiadendron giganteum. Lineage (NCBI taxonomy): Eukaryota > Viridiplantae > Streptophyta > Pinopsida > Cupressales > Cupressaceae > Sequoiadendron > Sequoiadendron giganteum. The sequence goes on along the minus strand of CM021110.1, from coordinate 416,293,240 downwards.
CAAAGATCAAGAGGATATTAGGAAGCTTCCCATGCCTAATGAAGACATCAAAGATCCCTTTATAAGAAATCCATCCTTTGAAATTGACCCATGTCAAGTACTTGATCCAAAACACATCGAAAGCAATTCGAAAATTAATCAAGATCAATAATCTATATCTTCAAGATGCTACAATGATCTAATGGGAATTCTCCAACCTATAAAATATGTCACAAATAATCATCATATTCATATAACATATAATCCTCCATCTACCCATGAGATACTTTCTTTGGATGGACACATAGATGATCTTCATTTGAAATAATATTCCTTTACTCCTAGCATTATTACACAAAAAGAGTAGGTTATTGATTCCTTCATTCAGGCTGAGTTGTCAACATCAGGATTAGATATATCCCAATTTTATATTGAGGACATCATGTATGAAGATATCCAACATTATCCACTCAAGAAAATAGGTCAGACCAAATAGGATATTCCGGAGTTAGCAAAGAAACAAATCAAAATAACATCATCTGAAATGGTCATTTATCAAAGAATGCTTGGTAAATAGGACATCTCAAAATAGACTAAATCAAAGCATGAAGGTACTAATTCCATAGAATTGGCGGAAATTGATCTCAAGAAAATGTCAACATAGAGAGCATGAAAAATTATTATGATGAAACTAATGCCAATACTACAACTAGTTGCATCACAAATCTTCATCCACCCATCACCCCATCCATGAATTGGGACCAACATAAAAATAAAAATTTAAATCAAAGCACAAAGAATGCTATCAAAGAAAAAGAAGTTGTGAAGAATAATGGAAAAATAAAATACACATGGATACCAAAAAATACATAGATATATCATCCCTATCAAACTCCATTAGACAAATAAACTATGGGGTATCGAAAAGAGAAATGTATCCATCAAAGACATCCACAAAAGAAAAAGCAGACTTCTCAAGCAACATACAAATTATATCAAGTAGTTGGTCCCTATTCCATTCACACTTATGTATCCATCCATAATTTCTCATGTTCCCAAGTTTGGAGAGTCAAAGGTTCTAAGTCATCAACCAATCCATCTCCTATTCCTAAACACACTCCACCATCCACTTGTCCATGCATGATATCAAATTCTCACATTGACCATGTATTGGCATCCACCCTTCATCATAAGGATTCAACAAGCACTCTATCACGATGTCTGCACAGAGATAGAGTTAACTCTAGAATAAACAAAGTGGATCAAGAATCTTAAAAGTTGTATTCAAGTGCACGTATCTTGGCAAACTAGGTCCTTCAAGAAAGATATTGATGGCACATTATGACATAAGCATCAACATCAATAGTACTAGGTAGTTCAAGATGAGCATAAATATTTCACAAGAAACCAAAAAATCAAAAAATCATGAAAATAGTAAAGATAAAAAAACATCCTCCGCTGAGAACCACTATGGTGGTGCTTTAGATAGGTACCATGATGAAAAATTGGCAAACAAGCATCATGTATAGAATCAAGCATCTATGTGCGCTAATTCAAGTGAAAGCATATTCTCTCATCCATAATAAAATCCAAAATTCCATCGATCTTATCCATAATAAAACCATTCATCTATGAAGCATTTATCCAACCCATTTCCATCTATCTACATTATATTTTTCTTGATAAAAGTTTGGTGTACACTTTACACTTGCTTATGGTAAACATTTTGACATGGGTCATTTTCATTGATCCTATCCTACCCAACATTATCTGAGTGATGAAGCACTATCTAAATGACAATCCTTTGTTCTAACACCTTATATTATTGTAATATAATACATATCTCTCCATCCATACACCTATCCAAGCATCCATCCATGGCATTCCATACATTGCTAGACATTGGGGGCAAATATTTACATCTTGCTTTGGGAATAAATATTGATCTATATCTTCCAACTTATGTGATGATCCAAACATTAGAAAATATAAAATCAAATTTGTCAAATAATTTGTGAGCAAAAATCCCCAATCACTAGCCCATGGCATATTTTGACGAGAAGGTGTTCATTTTCAAGCTTTATCTTTCATCAAACATCAATCCAAACAATCAATATTAGTCACATCTAATTTGCACTTCAACATCACAACAAATAATTCAACAAATTTTGTTCTCAATCAAGCTTCAAAATCTTGATCAATCAAATCCAATCAATCCATAAGTGTATGTGCAG